>MCJB01049352.1:159612-244300 GCA_002018475.1 Nicotiana obtusifolia
GGGGGGGGGGGGTACTTCATCAACTGACTCAAGAGTCTCCTCGTTGCTCTTGAACCATCCATACTCAAACCTTTTTGAAAAGCTGCGACCGCCATCCCTTCGGACAGGTTTGACAAAGTCACCTGTACTCGGTTAAACCGGGAGAGGAAGTCCCTCAGTCCCTCTCCCTGAGATTGTTTAATAGCAAATGTCGTTCACTCTCGCCTCAGCCTTCTTGGCTCCGGTGTGGGTCATTACTAACTTGTCGGCCATTTCTTCAAAAGTTTCTATGGAGCGTGCTGGTAGCTACATATGCCAGGTTAATGCCCCTCCTATGAGGGTTTCGCTGAACTTCTTCAGAAAACTAGAAGACACCTGTTCTTTGGCTAGGTCGTTGCTTTTTACGGCGGTGACGTAATGAGTCACATGATCTTCAGGGTTGGTTGTGCCGTCATATATCCTGAGGTAGGGCGGCATTTTAAAGGTTTTTGGTATAGCATGTGGGGTTGCATCATCACTATACGGCTGTTCAACGAACCGAGCGGCATCCCTCCTCGGTAACAGCTCAGGGAGCGTCTCTTCCCTTAGAGACGTGGATGCTCCCTCACAACGAGATTTTGTGATGCTGCAGTGAGGGGGTGGTGACCCATCTTGCCCAGGGGATGCACTGGGCGTCGTGTCCTCATCCGCTGTTTCACAGCTTTCATTGATGGTGTTCATGAGGTTGGTTGGGAGGTCACTTGCTATTCTCGTCCTTTCTTCTCGGTTACCTGCCATGTAGGGTTTTGTATGCACAAAGAAAGGGGATCTTGGGTTTTGTGAAGTTAGTGACTTGTGTTAGTCGTAGATCTAGAGGAAACTAAAAATTTAATTAAGAAATTCTCACATACGGCGCCAAATTATTTGACCAAAAATATGGCTCTTGGTTCAAATAATTAAATTTATGTAACTATAGGTTAAACTTAGTTAACAATAATATTTTTAGATATAGTTCCAAGGGTGCAATAAATATTAGATGGATTTGGTCAAACAATGATAACAATATGCAATAATTGTACCAAAAATCATGAGCAATAACGTGGCATTTAATAGCAATGAATAACAATAAATGACATTTGGAGGAATAATTCACCCAATAAAAGAATGAACTGTATGGTATTTCCTCCCGACAATGATGAGTGATAGAACAAATCCTTGAATGTCAAGTTATTCTCGGATCTGATGGAATAGTATGGAATAATATAGACAATTATCTCAGTGAAAAAGTAGTGTTTGTATCTTAGTAAGAGAGAGAGAGAGAGAGAGAGAGAGAGAGAGAGAGAGAGAGAAAATCTTTTTGTCAAAGTGTATTTTTACAAATGAATATGACATGCCCTTATCATTATCTCTTTTTTCTATATATATGGGACATGTCCTAAGAAACCCTAATAGTACAAGTGTAGGGAATATCCACTAGAATATTACCTTTTAATATCTTATCCTGGCAAACTAGCTGTTACAGCTCTTATCATCGATATTCAACCTCGACCTCAACCCTTGTTGACATCTCGACTGCAACTCATGTCGACACTTCGGCCAATTACTTTGTTGCTTCTTGGGTCGCTTCGATTAACGTCGACTCGAGAATCTTTCCCATAATGTTAACTTGGCTCGAATACTCGGGAGACAGATTTTGCCTCATACAAGTACCAACGTCTAACTTGATTAGAATGAAGTCCATTTTCTATATAAGTATGATGCCAGAGTGAGTAACAAATGTAATGATAGTCTATGTTAGCCTACATCTTTCTCAATTTGAGTTCAGGACAGAATATATTTCCAAAAGATAGAAAATCAAATGCTGCTTTACACTGAAAGGTACGGCCGTTAAATTTTTGGCCCAAGCCCAAATGATTCGCCTAATCCGTCTAAAATTGAGGTGATTATTGATCTACTCATTTATTAAATTCAATTCGTCTTAACTCAATCTATCTGAACCCATTTAAAGTTTGACTGATTTTTAGTCCAAATTAATCTATAAGTAACTTTGCCAAAATATATTAAAAATAATTTAGTAACATATTATACAAAAGGAAAAAAGTCGTATTTAACAATTATACAAGTCGTAAGAAAATAACACATTAATTTGAGCGGGTTGAGCTATGACCCAAATTTTAGCCTATCTTGACCCAGCACATCTTAACCCAAGTAACTTTTGCGCGAGTCATTTGACCCACCCAATTATTAATTCAGTTGACTCGCCTAAAATCGGCTCAATCCGCCATTTAAAATCCCTAACTAAATGTAATTGTTTCTACCTTTGCCCATGCCAACACCAATTACTCAAGTTAGAGACCTCAATTCACTACTTGCTGAAAGAAGAAACAGATGATGCTACAATATACGTAATAAAAAAAATGTGAAATAAACACAAATTCAAAGCTTTCTAGATGATCAATGATGTGATAATATAAAATTGAAATCACATGCATTCTCAAAGCAATTATGTTAGTAATATTACAACATCAATTTCCATTTTGAATGGACTCTTTTCACATGTGAAGTAACTCATTTTCTTTCCTCAAATTTGTTTCTTTCAGAGAGAGACACTTTAGCCATCGAAGGCTATTGAAGTGACTAATTCCTGGAAATTAGGAGGTGTTAAAAATAAAGAAGTTGTTGGAGTTATCTTATCATTTCTATCTAGTCCCAATAGGCTTGATGTTAAAAAAGAATCTCTTGCAGGAAGGTTGGCTAGAGATTTCTTGTAAAAACACTAGCCCTGCTGAGTTCATAATGAGAATATTTTCATCGTTGAATCTTTTTTGATTCTATGTATTATTCTCATTATGCACATAAGGGAGGAGCCGTATGAGGTGAAAATCTCACGTACGGTTCTGGAACGGAGATTCTTTCAATTGAATGACGACCGTAACGGATGTCGGCTCAATATGAAGGAAATTACGCGGAAGCTTTGCAGAATTATTATGAAGCTATGCGACTCTCAAAATAATGATTGATTTTTTTTAATTATCCTTGTTACAGCGGTAGCGTTACAAATAGAAAGTAGGAAGTCTACAATTCCTTTAGTTGTATAATACTCAAAAGATGTGCATTCACTCGTTATATTTGTGTTTGCAATAAATTATTTGCGATACAAAAATAAATTACAGTCATAATATAAATATAATTTTATTGATAAAATGATGCGGCTACAATTTTGTTTCTCCTTTGATTCTTCACTCCTGATTATTTCCGTGATTTCAAGGCTGAAGCAGCATATTTCTCGAATATAGGATGATGCAGACCTCCTGAGTGTATTAAATATCCATCTTCTTGAACTATTTGATTGTCAATAAGATATCCCAAGAGTTTATGAGATTTTCGAGACACCTATTCAAGGAAATATATATCTCTTTATATAAGCATTAGTTAGGAATTAGGATAGAGTAGCCCCAAAAAATCTTTAATGGACTTTGGACTTAGAGACTTTGGATTCGGCTTGTCTTGTAGTAGCCTAACTTAATGGACTTAGTCCGTAAAATTTATATGTCTATAAATGCCTGTACTTCAAGGTTTGTGGGGGCGAAGACTTAGACGAGACTTTTGAAGTAATTACACAACATTTTTAGCGTGTTCCTTTTCTTCACGTGGACCTCTTTCCTAACGGGGAAACTATCTTTCTTCGATTATACAAAAGCAATTTCCTCCCCGTAGTACTAAATAGCAGGAACTTGGTTCCTTGTACATGGATTTTGTACTCATTTTCTTCCTGGTAAAGAAATGGTTAACTTGAATTTTCGAGAATGTCTCCTTTAAATTAAATAAGCCTACTTTAATTTTTGAGGATATATGAATCAACAAAATATTAAATTACAAACTCAGTTATTAAAAGAGAGGAAAAAAGAAAATAGACTACTAAATTTTAAAAAGAAAGAAAATAAAGGAGGATGGTGAATAACGAAAAGGAAAAGGAAAAAATGCTGATAATTGATGGCTAATTTGAATGCTTCTTTCTAATAATTAGCTTACGAAGAATATATAACTTCAAACTAATTTGATGGTTCATTACTAACAAGAAAAGTTTGAAATTCATTTTCCTAAGAAAAATACTATTTTCTAGGGCTTTTATTTCTTTCCAGTTCCTCGTTAGAGGTAGTTTTATTATTTGTTTCAATATGTGTATGAGAAATTTTATCAGACAGTGGATAAATATATTCAAAGCTCATAGTATTGCAATCAAGCACATCACTTTTTAAAACAAGAAATCTATATGCAATATTATGTTCAGCATATCCAATAAGCATGCAATCGGCGGTTTTAGAACCCATTTTTCTCTTTTTAAGTTCATGCAAAAGAACTTTAACAAGACACCGTCACACTTTTAAATATTTTAAGTTAGGTTTATAACCTTTCTACAATTCATACGGAGTTTTGCTAGTTCTTCTATGTGGTATTCAATTTCGTAAGTGATATGCAGATAATATAGCTTCACCCCACAAATTATCAGGAACATTAGAACTAACTCACATGGAGTTCATCATCTTTTTCAATATTCTATTTTTCCTTTCAGCTACTCCATTTGACTCAGATGAATAATGCGGAGTTACTTCATTTTTTATTCCATTCTCTTCACAAAATTCATTCAAAGATATATATTCTCCACCTCTATCAGGTATAATTCTCTTGATTTTTCTATTAACTTGATTTTCAACCTCTTATTACTATTGCGCCCGGAGGCCTCACTACCAAAGTCTTTATTTTTGTCATTTCATCTTTCTATCAAGGCTAAGTGTTATATATTTCTTCAATTATATTGTTATTTCAGGATCGAATTAATTCACTTGTCTAGAAATTACGTATAAATTAAACTGTAGCATTTTACGGGTAAACATCCTTATTATTCACAAAATACACATTCACTCACGCGCGCGCGCACGCACAAACACAATTAGTGGAAAATGAAAAGGTGAGAAAATTTTAAGCAAGATCCTTTAATGACTTGAATGTTATTTCTAAATGTTCGTTTCTAATACTATTTTTTATATATGTGAAAGTGAAACATTTTGGTAAAAACTGGATTCTATTGCAACTTTTCCATGAGTAGGTGGTCGCTGGTCAGAATTATTACAAGTTGAAAGCGAAATCTCATAAATTTTGCGGGGAGCAAATTCAAATGCTAATCCGACGCAGCTCTCTAATGGCTGTTATTTACCTTAATCAATGCCGTTAATGCACTTTTATCATCTCAACATCACTGAGGTCGTTTGGTACGAACACAAATAATGTATTGATTAGTAATGCGGAGATTAGTAATACATATATTGTAATACAGGTATTAGTATTAAAAATTAACTTGTGTTTGGTTTAAAACTGTACAAAATCTTCTTTACAATTATACCCTTGAATATTCTTCTTTCTATATATAAAGAAATTTAGAAAAAGAGTTCGAGGGGCGGTTTAGTAATTTTAGGGTCTTATCTAGGTATAGTTAATGCAGGGATTAGTAATCCCTTGGTATTAGCTAAGTCGTCTTATGAGGTATAAGTAATCCATGTATTAGGTATGCATAAATTGAAGTGAGCAACCAAATATTGTATTGGACGGATTAAATTTTTATACAGGGATTATTTTACTTAATACAGCCCACCATTGTTAAGTCAATAAAATATGATCTTTTTTATTAGTTAACTAAAATCTCTGTCTTTTCTAAGTCTGTGGTCTTAATTCAATATTCTTATTTCAGAGAAAACTTTAATTTTGTATATAAGTAATTTGTTATTTTTTATTTTAAGAAATAAGATAAATTCTTTTTTTTATTTTATCATTTGGTATGTGAAGCACTAGCCCGATTAATTTAAATTCACGCAATACAGTTCATTTAATAGAAAAGTGCTTCCTACTATAAAAGAAATTCTATTAATGTGTGAAATAGGTCTTATATTCTTATGCAAAACTTAATTCTTAATAAATTAAGAGGTCGTTTGGTAGGTTGTACTAAGTAAAATAATCCATGTATAAAAATTTAATCCGTCCAATACAATGTTTGGTTGCTCAATTCAATTTATGCATACCTAATACGTGGATTACTTATACCTCATAGGAGGGCTTAGCTAATACCAAGGAAACCAAGGGATTACTTATACCAGGTTTAATTATACATGGATAAGACCCTAAAATTACTAAACCACCCCTCAAACCCTTTTAATTTTTTTCAAGGGTATAATTGTAAAGAAGATTTTGTACAGTTTTAAACCAAACACAAGCTTAGATTATACATTCCATAGCTAATTTTTAATACAATGAATCAAACACTTGATAAAAAATAATCTCAGCACTATAATCCCTGCATTACTAATACCTGCATTACTAATCCCTGCATTACTAATTCCTGCATTAATTGTATTCGTACCAAACGACCCGTAAGTTTCTTTAGTTTGTGAATTAATTAAGGTAATGATAAGAACATGATCTTTAATTAATAAAGTCAAAGAGAGAGTATCTCCTTTGCCAGTATGTCAGAGAACTAAAGAAGCAGATACAATTAGTTGATACTGCTATGAAACATATCATTGCACGTTAATATGGAGATTTTTAATGTCTGTAATACATTTATCTTATATTAATAAAACTATCATGGACCGTTACCACTAACCACCTAATGCATGCATGACGTATTTTAATAAAACCTGATTTCTTTTTCTAGAATTATGCTTAAATTCTGGTAACATTTTTTCTTAGGATGCAAGTTATTGTATTCCCGAGGGTCGTTTGGTAGGCTGTACTAAGTAAAATAATATTTGTATAAAAATTTAATTCGTTCAATACAATATTTTGTTGCTCAATTCAATTTATGCATATCTAATACATGGATTACTTATACCTCATAGGAGGGCTTAGCTAATACCAAGGAAACCAAGAGATTACTTATACCGGGTTTAACTATACCTGGATAAGACCCTAAAATTACTAAACGTCCCTCAAACTCTTTTCCTAAATTTCTTTATACACAGTGGGAGAAATACAAATGCTTGATGAGCTACTATAACAATAAAAATTTAGCTGTTAATTACACGAAATAGATCCCACAAAAAAAATAATACTACAATATTTGTACAGTAGTCAACTAGCTCATGCCCTTAACTCAATTAAATGAAATAGAAAATCTCACAAATATTCAAGGGTATAATTGTAAAGAAGATTTTGTACAGTTTTAAACCAAACACAAGGTTAAATTATTCGTTGCATAGCTAATTTTTAATACAATGAACCAAACACTTGATAAAAAATAATCCCAGCACTACAATCCCTGCATTGCTAATACCTGCATTATTAATCCTTGCATTACTAATCCCTGTATTACTTGTGTTGGTACCAAACAATCCCTAAATATTTGTGGTCTATGGATAGTGTATATTTATTATTAGGCTATTAGCAATTTAATTAGTAAACAACTATAACTTGATTTTCAAATTAATTATTCACGAGGGAAAAGTACACTTGCGTGTTTCAAATCCGATTAAAAGTGTATAAAGTAGTGTAGAAATGACGCCATGTAGCCACTCTAAAAGATGCTTTTTAGAAATTAGCCAGTTAGTCCTGAATTTGAGTTTTTCAGTTTAATTTTTCGGGACAAAAATATCCTAAATTGTCCTAAAGATAAAGTTTTTAGTTTAAAATTTTAGGACAAAATAAGTACTGACTAATCTCTAAATAACATCACTGAGAATGGTTATATGTGCACTTGCCACTAGCTAGCAGTTAATAGTTAATTGGTAATTTTTATAACTTGGTTTTGCAAAGTTGGCCAATTAAATTATGTCCTGTGATAAAATAGCAAGGAGCTGAGGCAATTGCATGCTAAATTAATGACTACGTAAAATAAATAGTGACTCTGTCATTGTTGGGTGTGTTTTTGACATCTTAATATTAAGTATGTATTTAAGTATATTAAAAAAAAAAAAAGAGACTTCTTTGGTATCAAAATCGGACCGCCTAAAATTTATCCGGATAATAGGAAACGACCTAAGGAACATTGGTCACCGACCCGCAATGACTGTTCCTAATTTTTTGGCATTTTAGGGCCATAAAACAAAAACTGGACTCGATTTCTATATTTTCTTGTGCTATAGCCCACGTCTTTCGCGTGGGTCCGGGATCAATTTTTTTACTGCACGAGGTGATTTTTATTAAAGATCAAATCTGTAATGTTTGAAAAATATTGTTATTTAACCTAAACTACATAGAATATTATAAATAATTTTTTAATTTAAAATATAAAAAATGATTGCAAAAATATAATAAAAGAAAAATATACTTGATTCTCAATAACAACATATTTTTTAAATTGTGACACAACTAATTTGAAATTTGTTGGCTTAATTTTCCTTTTTTATTATCATGTTTTATCGCTCATTTCATTGCAAAACTTTTTTTTTTTTTTTTTTATGAAACATAGTATAAGAAAATGGTTCACATATTGATAAATGAACCTTGGACCTAACTCAACCCTAAAAACTAGCTTATGAGATGAAGATTGCCCAATACCATATAAGGAGACCAAAGACCTCAAATCCACCGATGTGGGACAACTCAACACACACCCTCACGCCCATGCCTGCACTATGGAGCGTGGACAACTTAAATAGGGGCCCAACATCGGTAACAATAATTGGGGTGGGCTTGACTCTGATACCATGATAAATAGACCTTGGGCCTAACTGAAGCCCAAAAGCTAGCTTATGAGATGAGGATTGCCCAAGACCGAGACCAAATACCTCAAATCCCACCGATGTGGGACAACTCAACAATTATCAATAATAACACATTTTTTAAATTAACTATACGTCCAACTTTTTTAATTAGGAAATCAAATGCAACAACAATAAAACTTTGAAAGAAAAAGGAGCCAAAAGGAGTAATTTAAAAATTGTTGGTGCTAATTTTCTTTCCAAAAGGGGATATAACTTAAACCTTAAATAAAAAACTCTACACAGCTTGCGAATAAAAATATGGGCGACAAATTACAGATGTCAATCGATCATTGGCTAGTTTGAAAACATCTACCCGCATAAGACTTTTCTCTTTTGTCTTTCATCTTAGTTAAAGATTACAAAATGCTGTAAAGATTGCTAATTTTGTCCGAAGCACTGCACTCTACGCCTCCACTCAAATACTATTTCTTCTCTCTCTACTGTATCAACTGTTCACTCTCCATTTTTTCCTCTGTAACTGTGTGACTGTGTGTAAATACATGTAAATTAAGGGGAAAAGAGAGAGAGAGAGAGAGAGAGAGAGAGAGAGAGAGAGAGAGAGAGAAGATCATTTGAGAAAGGAGTAAAGCGAAATCCATTTGACGACAGCTAGAAGTCAGTCCACAGTACATTGTAGGGTTTTCTTTGAAATTGGGGAAAACCCTTAAAAACACAATCCTTAGAAAAAAAATTAAAAGGGGTTTTAATTGTTTTTTCTAACTGACATTTAGCTTAAAGAAAATCAAAATGTCGGTTCGGATATGAACCGGATATCCGCTGATCTAGCTCGGCAATTCAAGATCTCCGCCTTCACATTGCTTAGGTGGGTTTTGATTTCTATGATCCTGTATCATTTCTCGCTATTCCTAATTGTTAGGGTTTTTGTGTTCAATGAATAATTTGTTTCATTTTTGGTCGGTTTGACTTGTGAAGACTTCAATGTTTTACTTTCTATATTTACAATGTCGTATATTGCCTTTTTGGCATTTGAAATTATATTTTGCCTGTAACTGGATCTGAAGAAAATGTGCTTTTGAGCAATGCATATTCGGTTATCACCCATTTTCAGATAAGATCTATCTATTAAATTGTCCCACATTGGTTGAGGGAGTGGGATGTTGTCTATTATATATGGTATTGGGAAACTGCCGCTTCATGAGCTAGCATTTGGGATTAAGTTAGGCCCAAAATCCATTTTACTGACATGGTTTCAGAGCTAGAACCATCCATATTCTCGCTTTACTCAATGCTGGCCCTTATATTATGCTTTCCACGCTCCAATTAACTAAGGCCTGGGCATGCACAGGGTGTTAGATTGTCCCGCACTGGCTAAGGGATTGAGCTGTTATCTCCTTATACGATCTTAGGCAATCTCCTCATGAACTAGTTTTTGAGCAAAGGTCCATCTTGTTGACTCTATTATCTTTTAAAAGCATGTCTCATTTCCTTCTTTTGTTATGCTTATGAAACTGCTGAATACTACTGCTTCTGAACATAGACTTTATTTTGTTTCTATTATATACCTGTGGAACAGTTGTGTGCTTTAGATTTGGAAGTAGCTTATGCTCATTGTTGACTATATTTTTCTGAAATTTAAAAGGCGGGGAGGTTATATGAAAGAAGCTAAAGGTGTGCTGATTTAGTGAGGGTGAGGGCAAAGATGGAATCTGATTCACTCCTTGATTATGCGGTCTTCCAGCTGTCACCAAAGCGCTCTCGGTGAGTGGTAGATATGCTTTTGTTTATGTATGAAAAAGGTATATGAATTCACTAATATTTCCTACTTGGGCAGATGCGAATTGTTTGTTTCTCGTGGTGGAAACACAGAGAAACTGGCGTCGGGATTGGTAAAGCCCTTTGTGAGTCATTTAAAAATTGCAGAAGAGCAAGTTGCATTGGCAGTTCAGTCTATCAAGCTTGAAGTTGAAAGGCGCAGAAAGGCTGAATCATGGTTCACAAAAGGAACCCTGGAGAGGTAATGGCTATTGTAGCTTGCCCGAAAAAAGATGGGAAAATGAAGAATGATTTGATTTTGTTTCTTCTTTGCAGGTTTGTGAGGTTTGTCAGCACGCCAGAAGTTCTGGAGCTTGTCAACACATTAGATGCGGAAATGTCTCAGCTTGAGGCAGCCCGAAAATTATATTCGCAGGTGGCAAACGCTATCATGAGATGAACTCACTGTAACCTTCATTTAGAAATGACTAAAATTATCAGATAATAATAGAATTTTGGTCCTTTATTTCAGGGAACGGGCGACCAGTTTAATGGGACTGGTAAGATTACCTCATAACCAAATTTGGCTTTCACATTTTACTAAGTACTTCATGCGTGTAATCTCAGAAGAACGCGATTGCCTGTGTCACCTCAAAATGATCTTCTGTGCTGGCTAAGCTACCTCCCTTCTCGTCTAATTAGTCATCTCCTTAAATTTCTATGCATTCTCCCTTGGTGGTTGTTGCTGTTTCCCTTTTAGTATCACATCATGCTATTCATAATTTTGACCAGAAAGCATATGTAAATACTGAAATTATCTCTAGATTCTGGTTTTCCATCTTACTAGGGTCTACATTATAAGCCAAGGTTAGGATTGTCAGTCGTGGGAGATATGATGGTGTCTGCATGGTTTATATGTCTGTTATCTGCTGAGATATGTTGAGATAAGACCATAAAACCTAAATAAACTACCAAATCAATTTTCAGAAAGAAATATCTTTTACTTTTAGTTTGATAGAGAAGACATGAAAAAATTACTGACAAATATAATTTTGTTTTATACCTCTAACTGATTTTGTTCTCAAAAAAAGAGAGGGAAGGATGAGGAGACCTAGTCCTCTTCTATTTATTCGTCCTCATTAAGAATAAAAGTGGCATAACTTATTTTTGGTTGAATAATTTTTTTTTACTTTTACCAAAAAAAGTGGCATAACTTATAGGGGTCATCTATTGCCTACTTTTTGTTAGTTCAAATTTTCAATTGAACAATAAGAAGAACGAAAACACAAGGAGTTGTTGCTGGGGCATTCTCTCCTGAAATACCTGAACTAGGTATCTTCCTTTAGTAAACTAGGTGTTTTCCTAAAGCATCTATCCTTTAGGAGTGATTATTAGGTATAATGCAATCTGCCATAATATAATAGCATCCACGGAGGACTAGAATACTGTGTCCCTCTACCTGTGCCAATCTTGTTGAGCAAACTGCAACCTGCTCCTCATGGATTGGCAAACTCATTAATTCCCCTATTGGTAGAGAAGAGGTTCACTATCTCCAAATACTTTAGCATTTTTCGCTGTTCTTATATGTTAGCTGCATATCTATTAGCTCATGCATCCCGTGCACTGTCTTGTCTTCATGAGCATGATTCTTAATACCTAGAAGCTGCGTAAGTTTGGGGCTTAATTACTTCTCTTCCATAGAGACCAAAGGTTAACCTTTGTCTATAAATGGATTAGTCATCACCATCCATGATCACTTTGATGACCAAAGATGCCACGGGAACTAGCACTCTCTTCTATTTCTCATTGTTCCCTGTGGGCACTAAACAGTATTGTACAATTGAACTGTAAAGATCAGCTTACAAAATGAATAATCTCAAGATGATAAAGCTTACAAAATGAATAGACTGCTTTTGGCATATTTGGGTAGTCATCAACGTCTTTTATAAACATCCAGGAAATTTTAGTTTTGATAAGTCTTTGTTTTCTTTAATACTGTTGTAGCAAACCGTGAAGTCTAAATTTGAAAGGAAAGTTTTTTCTTAATGTAGCTGTACCAACTCTATTGATTCCATTTTTCATGTGGAAATGATCAAGAAAGAAAAAATTTCATGCCTCATGTGGAAGCTTTGTTGCCTGGCCCCCGAATTAATTCTTTCATCTTATATATTGCTTTTTTTAAATTTGGGCATGAGAAGTGAAGACTGAATTTATTAAGAATTATCTTGTTTAAACATCACTGATTCTACGGCCCTATAGGTGGTCTTTATCTGACAACGTTTTTGCTTTATTACTTATCCAGGTAGTGGTGGATCTGGGGTTACAATAGCAGCTGATGCGACAAAGTAACTTCCTCACTCTGCTTCTTCACGCATCGATTGCTTGTTACTGTTGGTTTTTTGGTTTGCTGCCCAGTTCATTTCATGCTCACTACTACCTATTTACAGGAAGGAGCTACTGCGAGCCATTGATGTGAGGCTTACTACAGTTCAGCAGGACTTTTCTACTGCTTGTTCTCGTGCAGCAGCTGCTGGTTTCAGTCAGGAGACAGTATCTGAACTTCAAACTTTTGCAGAACGGTTTGGTGCCCCTAGATTGAAGTAAGATTCTGGTGCTTTGACTTTGTTCATAGATTTCTCAGCTCCTCCATCCCTCCCTGTGTATCTGCTTGCAGAAGAATTATGGCTCGTCAAAATATTCTAGTTTTTGTAGTTCATGTAGGAGGGCATTGCTGTTCGGATTCTGTGTTTCTGCCAAATGACTGCCAGCTGACCATTGTGTTTAATTTAGCTGGTTAACAAAGAAAGGGGAACAATGTTTAGTTCAGGGTATTCCTGTGAGATGCAATTTTGGTGGTTCGGTGATGTTGACTGAGAAAGCAAATAACTGACCAAGTGCAGTTGCTTCCGAGGCACATTAAAGCTTCTTTTTTTCTTAAGGATCCTTGATCTAGTCCAAATGAAACTTGAATCGTTGAAGCCCAAAATTGACTATAGTGATGGCTCAACAAATAGCAAAGTCATACCAATATTATGTCCTTTTATCGCGTGGTAAGAGTAGATAAAAGTTCTCGTGCTTGGTTTCAGAGTGGTGATATTTTCTAAGATCAACAGGAGTATTCGGTAAAATGGAGAACTGTATACCTCTCTAGTCCAGATGGTAGTGAAGTAGTTAGATTCTCAGCACCTAGATAAAGGCAGGTCAAAACCTGGGAGAAGCTGGAAGGGGTCACTGAAGCAAACCTTGTTTCCAGAAACTCCAACTGAGCTATCCCCAAGGTCCAGGGTAAAGCACACCAACAAGACCTGAGAGACCTTAATCAACACATGAAAGATAAAAGACACCTATCTGATTATGAATGTTAGAACAAGACTGAGGAAATAAAGTGAAATTAAGAAAAAGGAGATCTGCTGTATTTTGGGCCTAGCTGGCAAATTTGCGTTGGGGAATTTTATTCAAGGCCATATAGCTCTTAATATTCTACTTCTTTTACATTAATATAATTTGTGCCACATTCTGATTTTGAAGTATGATGCTGATACGGTGATACCAACCACTTTAATCATTTGATGGGTGGGTTTAGCTTCTTTGATGACCCACAAACTAGTGTCCATGACTATTTTGGATTTAAAACATCCGTTGCGAAGTATGGTGAATTTAAAATGAAAAGGCGCAATTAAGATTCTTTCTCCGACGTCGGGAGTGCAGAAGGTGTATCCGATTTTCTCTTTGTTCCTGCAGTTTTCCCCACGTAAAATTGGAAGAGTGATTCTGACATGTCTATAAGGACATCCACTGCACAGTTGAATTTAACCGTGAACTCCAGGTCCTTTCTTTACTTGCACAAAAAAGTCTGGTCGTAGCAATAGTATAATCTTTCTTGCTCTGCTGTTTGTGTCAGCGGGATTTATTCAATCTAGAGTTGACTGCTGAAATCTAAAGAAATGAAATCTTCTTATGCTACTTTATGTATCACTTTTGTGTCGACGCCCTTTGGTTGAAACAACTGATTGCACTGGTTATACTAGTGAGAGGCTATACTCCTTTAGTTTTTATTTCTGAGTATTTAGTTTATCAATAGGCAGCCTATGAAGTACTAGCACATTCCTTCTGTTTGACCAATTCTAGGAATGGTGTCAGGAAAAGATAGTGGAGAGAGGAAAGAAAACTTTTATGTTGTTTTCTTCCTGGTCACTTAAATAACTGGAGAATAAGAGAGTGATTATTTGGCAAATTGATAGGAAATAAATGGTTGAAAATTAAATGGAGCTAAAATTGAAGAAATTATATCTTGTTTGACAAGGGGGAATTGAAACAAATAGCTTCTTTTTAATCAAACCTGCTATATCTGCTTTATGTAATATTGTTTTATGAGATCACACTGTGGTTGTTAGAAATATGCTGTGCTTGTTTTAAAAAAAAAAGAGATTATTGCTTGCAAATCGTGGCTTAGTTTTTTATATTACAAACATCAATTAAGAATCATAAAATGTTTTGACTTATATAATATTTTTCTCACAATTAAATTAAGATATCAATTACTTTAGCTAATTAAATTCCACCTATATTTGTTTGTCCCATTTTTTATTTTTTCAACAAATAGCTTCTTTTTAATTAAACCTGCTATATCTGCTTTATTTAATACTGTTTTATGAGATAACACTGTGGTTATTAGAAATATGCTGTGCTTGTTTAGAAAAAAAGGAGATTATTGCTTGCAAGTTGTAGTTTAGTTTTTTATATTACAAACGTCAATTAAGAATCATAAAATGTTTTGACTTGTATAATATTTTTCTCACAATTAAATTAAGATATCAATTACTTTAGCCAATTAAATTCCACCTATTTTTATTTGTCCCATTTTTTATTTTTTCACAACAGTGTTAACAATAAAACACACTAGGGGCGTCTATATTTTTTATCTGTATTATATTTCTGGTGATTGCAAAATAATTTTTGCACTGATTAAAAATGTAGATTTGTTTTGAACTGATAAGGTTCTATTGTTTTTATTTTTATTTTTCCAGCGAAGCTTGCAACAAATTTTTAACATTAAGGGAGAGGCGACCAGAATTGATCAAGTCACCAAAGGTGTCTGAAAGAGATGACGGAGCCGTACGTTGCTCTTATGGATCCGACATGTCTATCGACGAGGACCCCACTACTCCAGACCAACGACTTTCTGGGTCCCACTCTGCCGGCCCCCAGAAGTCCTCAACGTGTGCCTCCACTTCGCAATGTAATAGCAGAGAGTCCAGCGTGGAACCAGTCGAGAACAACAACGAAAAGGGATTCATTGTTGAAAAGGAAAAGGAGCAAGAAAAAGAGGAAGAGAAATCCTCTGATCAACCTCAAGGTCCTCAACTGAAAAGGAGGCTGAGCGTGCAAGAACGAATCAACTTATTCGAGAACAAGCAAAAGGAGAATTCTGGGGGAAGTGGGAAAGCTGCTGTGGCAAAAGCCCCAGAGCTTCGTAGGTTGTCATCTGATGTGTCAGCCCCACCAGTGTTGAGAAGATGGAGCGGCACCAGTGACATGAACATTGATTTGGGTGGTGACAGGAAGGATATAGAGAGTCCTCTATGCACCCCATCTTCTGCCTCTGTTTCTCAGTCTAAGTCCAATGAGCAGAAGTCGTCGAGTTTGACTGATGCAGCAAGTCTTGAGACTAATGCTAATCTGCAGGTTCCATATACAAATGGGAAGGAGGAAGCTGATGGGGCGAAGCTTTTGACTGAATCTTCTAGGAGTATTCAAGATTCTACCAAGATCATATCAAACTCAAATTTGGGCATCTTTGATAGTGATCAGGGTCGTGGGGAGATCAGGTCAGGCTCGCATATCAGTGGGGCTGAGGATAGGAGTGCGAAAAATCAACTGGATTCCGGAGGGCCATTTGCTGAGGTTGGATTGACTAGTAACGCAAACTTCAAAGTTTCTCAAGGGGATAAGGAGCTTGGGCGGAGCAAAGGACAAACTAATCATCAGGTTATTGGCCTGAAGGATCAGAGTAGTCTACTAGAGCAATCTGGAGCTGCGCAGGCTGAGATTTGGCATCAGAAGGAGGATATCGTATCAACTGATCATTTGGTTTCTAAGCGCAATAAAGCTCCTCTAAGGATTGCGGTGGCCTCGGCACAATTGGTTAGTGGTTCAAGCTCAACAGTTACAGAAACTCCCGCTGCTCAAGTCCTTGAAGGTAATACACCGTATCTGCAGTCAAGACGGCAATCACTTCCTGCATCTGAGGAAGTTGAAAAGAATAAGTTATCCCCATCTGAGAAGTTGGCTAGTGCTTCTCAATCAAAGGTCAAGGAGCTTGGACATGTACCAATAAAATTTAAGAAGCAAGGTGGTGCTACTGAATTGGTCAAGAAGACTCAAGATAGGATGGATGAGATCATGGCTGGAACTAGCAAAACACCGCTGTCAAGTAAAATGGTTTTGGAGCCTGAGGGGCTTGACTCATTTTTGACACCTCCTATTGAGCAAGTTCAGAGGGTACGGCAGCCCAAAGCAAACCAGGAAATGAATGATGAGTTGAAATTGAAAGCTAATGAGCTAGAAAAGCTTTTTGCTGAGCACAAATTACGTGCTCCTGGCGATAAATCTAATTCTACCAAGAGAAGCAGGCCAGGTGACGTGCAAAGCCGTCCAGTTGCTGGTTCATCCTACAGGAAATCTGTGATAGATAATTCTAATGTTGGAATTTCTGACAATTACACGTCCAATGAACCTGCCTCAAGTTCCAATGATGTTTTAAATAGGAGTTTCTCTGAACTAAATTTTTCGGATGGTTCTCGAGGGAAATTCTATGAGAGCTATATGCAGAAAAGGGATACCAAACTCCGGGAAGAATGGAATTCCAAGAGAGCAGAGAAGGAAGCCAAACAGAAGGCTATGGAGGATAGCCTTGAGAAGAGTAGAGCTGAGATGAAGGCCAAGTTTGCTGGATCTGCTGATAAAGATAGTATGGTTTCTAGTTCTCGTCTGCGTGCTGAGAGACTCAGATCATTTAATTCGAGGTCTATTCTGAGGAGAGACCAGGTATAGTTCTTTTTCTATTCTGTAATAGATGCAGCAATACCTACTCATACATAACGTAGCCATTTCTATTTCTTGTTCTGTCTGTTGGTTTGGTTCTCTTGCATTACATGTAACTGACCCTGAAACAATTTGTTTTTGCAGCAACAGTTAGTTTTTGAGCAAAGTGATGACGAAGAAGATATGTCTGAATTATCAAAGCAGAAAAAATACGGTGAAGACAGGTCTTTTGACGAAACATCTTTCGGGGATGATGTTCGTAAGAACACTCGGAGTAAGAAGCCTTTACCTGTCAAAGGTTTGTCTTCATCAACACCTCGAACCACAGTAGCACCTGTTCCAAGGTCTTCTGGGAAAGCTTCTAGTAATACATCAGGTAGGCGAAGAATTCAATCTGAAAATCCTCTTGCGCAGTCTGTCCCAAACTTCTCTGATATGAGAAAGGAGAACACCAAGCCTTCTTCCACAGCTGGTAAGACAACTCGTTCACAATCTAGAAACTACACCCGTAGCAAAAGCACAGCTGAAGAGATACCCCTTGTCAGGGAGGACAAATCACGAAGATCACAATCCTTGAGAAAAAGCACTGCCAATATGGTGGAATTTAGGGAAACATCCGCTTTCGATTCTGAGGGTGTTGTTCTGACACCTCTCAAATATGACAAAGATGAGATTGAGCGGGGTATGATTGGAAAATTTCCAAAAAGTTCAGGTTCAAAGACTTTACTAAAGAAGGGCAAGAATACTGACTTCAGCTCTAGAGGTGGTCTGACTAAAACAAGACCTTCTGCTGCATCTAAGATTGTGGATGACGATGACGAGTACGATGATATGGTATTTGAGCCGGAAAACTCAGAAGGCAGGGGCCAGGATGAAGAAGAGGAAGAATTTGAGAACATGACAGCTGATATTCAGGAAAACTTTGACAATGGGGAACCAAGGCTGAGCCATGATTCAGAGAAATTGGAAAACTCCGGATCAGAAAACGATGGTGTTCTGAGATCATTTTCTCAAGTGAACTCTGCTTCAGAAGCTGTATTGCCTTCTGTTGTCACTTCCAAGTTGTTATCTGGTGGACTTGTACAAGATTCACCGGGGGAAAGTCCTGTCTCATGGAATACACATGCTCATCACCCATTTTCGTATCCTCATGAGATGTCTGATGTCGATGCATCCGTGGACTCTCCTGTGGGAAGTCCTGCGTCCTGGAATTCACATTCTCTAAGTCAAACGGAGAGTGATGCAGCTAGAATGAGGAAGAAATGGGGAATGGCTCAGAAACCTATGCTCGTGGCAAATTCTTCTCAAAATCAATCGCGCAAGGATACAGCCAGAGGATTTAAACGGTTTTTGAAATTTGGGAGGAAAAATCGTGGCACAGATAATTTAGTTGACTGGATTTCTGCTACCACTTCTGAAGGAGATGATGATACAGAAGATGGACGTGACCCTTCTAATCGTTCTTCAGAAGATCTGAGAAAGTCAAGAATGGGCTTCTCACAGGAGCATCCATCTGATGATAGCTTTTATGAGAATGAGTTTTTCAGTGAACAAGGTGAAATAATATGTTCCTCTCTAAAACAAAACATCTAGTTTCTGTATGGTGGATATTTATTGTTGCCTCAAGAATAGCTTGTGATGCTTGATTCTGTTTCTTGAGTTTAACAGTTCCTATTTCTCTTTTTGTGGGTACATTAACACCCGGAAAAGTTAACTGCCAGCACCTGACAGTAGTACAGATTGTTGTGCTGTTTTCTTGTTTATTAAGGGGAAGATTCAGGGAGGATATCAAAATTCTTTTACATAATAGAAAAATAATAGTCGGGAAGCAAAGGCGACCCTCAATTCTAGCTTTATCTGTTATTGCTAGTAGGTTGCAATTGGTCTTTGTGGAAAATGAAGCATATTAAAGAAACTTAGCAATGTGGCTTGAAGTTTAGTTCCTACCTTAAACGATTAACTGGAATTGAGATTGTTTGGGAATTGCTCAGCTGGTGCTCTTGCTTGTTCACTTAGCTTTTGATTCCATCTCTTTTTGTTTGTTATTCTTCAATCTTTCAACTTCAGTACAGATCTTCTTCAAGTCACTAACCAATGATCTTTTCTTCTGGCAGTTCAATCCTTGCGCAGTTCAATCCCGGCACCTCCAGCTAACTTCAAATTGCGGGAGGATCATTTATCAGGGAGCTCAATAAAAGGTGACCAGCTAGTATAAGAAGTTTGTCCTTCCTGTTTTATTGCTTGTGTTTTGTGCATAATAAAATGTCATTATGTGAAGAAGTCATCTCGGCTGAAGGAGAAAAACTAAATATAAAAAGTTTAGAAAGCCTCTTGTATTTGGCCTTGGCCTATTTGCAACTTAGCTCCATTAAATTGTAACCATAAAGGTCATTTTCAATTTATGCATTTAAGTCACAATCCTGACTTACATTAGGAGGTTGAACATGGACTTACATTAAGAGATTAAACATGGAGGAAAAATAAAGCTTTGTTTTTTTGGGTTGGTCAAAGAGCACTTCTTACTAGCTTCATCTGACAGTTGGTTTTGACGCTTCTTTTTGGTCTTGTCAGACATATTTTTTGGGGTTTGCTCCTTTAATGGAAACTAATCTGTTTTTAAACAGATATCCTTGTTTATGTCACCAGCTTAAATTATATGGAGTCTATCTAGCTCTAGTTCTGATGGGATTATGGCAAAATCTGGATTCTAAAAGGTAATGATTATACCATCGTGAACTGTTAACAGGAAACAAAACTTAGCCAACAACCTAAACCTTGCAATATTCTGCTTAGAACTCAAGAATACAGTTGTACGAGCCTATAGACAGATCCTGTTCTACTAAGGTCGTAACCTTGCAAAAGTTCTGCTTACTACTAAAAATATTCTCTTTAAGACATTCTTCTTATTAGCAACACACAACACTCTATCATCTGTGTAGTGTTAGCATAGAAAAGCAGAAAGTTCGACATAAACTTGTGCGAATCAGACTTGGTTATTTTCTTCCCCGTGAGTTCTTATGTAGCACTGATCCAATCTAAGGTGATTATCAAAATATATAATACACAGAATATATAACTAACTTAATGATCACACTAGTTCTGATTTAGAATTTATAAATAATTCTTAATGCTTCCGTAATTTGAGAATATGCGATCTTAACTTTTGTCACTTCCTAATTATTTTACAGCTCCAAGATCCTTCTTCTCCTTATCGACATTCAGAAGCAAGGGAAGTGACTCAAAGCCAAAGTGACTATCCGAAGCCAAAGCCCAAAGCTAACTATTTCAAAGGATAAAGTTACACCACTGCTTGGAATTGCCTTGTGATTGTACTAAACTTCAGACAATATTTCGCAGCAAGAGGTTGAGGTAGATGAGCTACAATCATCGAAATATGATGTATACTTGTACTTAGTAATCACGGGGCTTGTGAAGCCTTTCTTGTGCTTAGCTGTTTCTAGTAGTTGTCTCAGAATATATGTTGTATATTGTCTTGAGAGGACACTGGCGGAATATTAATGTGATTTTGATAGTCATAGCATTCTTTCTTATGTTGTTATTTACTCTTGATTTATGGTAAATATCAGAAGTTAAATTTTGTTCAATCAAGTATTGACAGTTTATAAAAGTCGAGGGTTGAACTATTTGATTATGCTACCTTTACTTTGTATGATACATACTATGACTGATTTGATGACCTTGTTATCTGGTTGCACAATTATTTGTTGCCTAGACGGCTAAACCCCTCTGGATATTTTACAATGAAGACATAAAAAAAACATTCGTCTTCATGCTAAGTACCGGATGCTGTCATTTTATAAGTATTATCATTTGTAATATCGTCTTGTAATATCGTCATAGAGTGTATTATAAACTCTATAAAGATTACAGAATATTTGGTTATTACAAGTTATTTCTTTCTGCATGCTTGTTAATAGTGAGGCCTTTTTATTTGCCTCAATAAGATCGGTAAGGTAAGGTTTAGCTCGGTATGTGTTTGCTTAGGTCCTATGCCTTTGGATACACCTGAATGGCTATTAGATTATATGCCCTCGTGAGACTTTGCCAGTAGCTACACCATGACTCCTCTACATGAGGTTGCTATACAGGCAATGTGAGCCGCAGAAATTATATAGTCAAGGCGACACTAATCGAGCTTTTGTCCCCCTTACTTGTACTTTTCCTTTGCGGTTTGCTTTTATTATGAATAAAATCTTATAATTTGCCCAAAAAAAAAAGTACCGCATGCTGTCCAAATTTGCATATATTGTTGAAGCAATGTCATAAAGTTGTCTTAATTTTAAAATCACAATTATAGGATGCTGTCCAAATTTGCATAGAAATTGTTGAAGGAATATCTTAAAATTATGTTTGTTTTCATATGAAGTATAGCATGCTGCCAAATTTGCATAGAAGTTGAAGGAATGTCTAAATCATCCAGTCAGAGCCTTACTCATGTTAGGGAAATTTCTTTGATCCTTGTTGCATAAATTAATTAGAGCTGATTCTAAAGCATATCTACGGAGTTATTGATGGGTGCTTTATAAGGATTAATTATTTTTGTGGTTTGTTAATTTCTATGTATAATAATTTGTTTACGTTTAGCTCTTGAATTTGAAATATGTTGAGTGTCAACGCCAGAAAATTGCCAGATTTAATGTTAAGTGCAGAATTAGGAATGTTTAAATAGATCATCGAATGTAGTGTCGTGGAATGATTGGAATTCTTTTAATTTTACGCTAAAGTGCAGAACTAGAAATGTATAAATTGACCACCTAAATGTAGTACGGTGAGATGATTAGAATTCTTTTATCCTAGGTGATCGATGAAGAGAGAGTTTTAAATACCTTGAGTCTATTGTTCAGGCGATGGGGAGATTGATAAAGATGTCACACATCGTATTGGCGCGAGATGGATGAAATGGAGATTCGCTTCCGGTGTTTTATGTGACATGAAGGTGCTACCGAAACTTCAGAGTAAGTTTTACAGAGTTATGGTCAGACCAACGATGTTGTATGGGCCTGAGTGTTGGCCAATTAAGATCGCTCGTGTCATGGAAGATGAAGGTAGCATATATGAGGATATTGAGATGGATGTGCGGGCACACCCAGTGGCGGAGCCACATACACCAAAGGGATGTCAACCAACACTCTTTCACCAAAAAATTACACTGTATAGTTAGGTAAATTTTTTAAAATATATACTATATAATGACACCCCTTGACTTCTTAATGAGTTTATTTCTTTATGTTTTGACTCCCCTTAATGAAAATTCTGGCTTCGCAACTAAGCACACCAGGTTAAATAGGATCAGAAATGAGGTTATTCGCGACAAGGTGGGTGTGGAGGACAAGATGCGAGAAGTGCGGCTTAGGTGGTTTGGTCATGTTAGAAGGAAGAGCACAGACACACTAGTGAGGAGGTGTGAGAGGTTGACATTGGAGGGCATACGAAGAGGTAGAGGTTGGCCAAAGAAGAGGTGGGGAGAGCTGATTAGGCAAGACATGGCGCAGCTTCAACTGACCGAGGACATGACCTTTGATAGGACGGTATGGAGATCGAGGATTAGGATAGTAGAGTAGGTAGTCTAGAGTGTTCATAACAGTAGTATTGGCACGCAGTCTCGCTTTATGTTGGTAATAGGTTTTTATGACTAATTGTTATTTTCTTTCATTGTTAATCACCTTACTGTCTTGTTGTTTTTAATATGCTTTTATATGACTTTTTGGTATTGTCCCTTCTTGTCTATATTTTCATTAATGGTGCTTATGCTTTTCTAATTCCTACGTTTTTGCATGGAAATCTACCCCCCTCGTAGCCGAAGGCCGACTTCAAGAAGGACAACTTTCTTCGTAATAGATTTTTCTTAATAAAACAGCTGGAGTCGAATGCTACTTTAACCAAAACGACCATGCGACCAAATCACAGATTGTCAAAATTAATAGTTCCCACTACTATGTGATTAAGAGTTTGAACTTAACATAAATCTAAAAATTGTTTAGTTTACTAAGTTCTCTTTAAGTGCGGAGTCCAGAGAAAGCTCGGACCACATTAAGTTCATTGTATGCAATCTTACCTCGCGTTTTTGCAAGAGGTCATTTTCGGACTATTTATGCAGCCTTATCTTGCAATTTGTGCAAGAGTTTGTTTTCACGTCTTGAACGCGTTACTTCATCCGGGACGAAGTTAGAGTGTCGGTTATGCGTACGGCTGAACCCAATAGCTTTGGTTCAAACCCTATATTTGTCTTAAAAAAATTCATTGAATATATACAAATTATTAATTTAAAAATCCACGTAACTTAAAATAATTACAAGCCGCCATTCATAAGCTTCAAATCCCGCTCTCTACTTTCTTGTTGTAGGGCGACAACTCTTAGCTCCGTGCCTACTGCCCAGGCTCCCCCTCTGCCCAATGTCTAGACCACAAATCATTCTCGCGCCGGCTGGTCAGCATATCCTTTAAACTAAAAGCCGGCCTACCAAAGTCACAAATTAAAATTAAGTGACCTAAGATAAATCTTTTTTTTCTCTCTCTATAGATTAAGAGAGCAGTCGACAGTCATCAGCTTTATTTATAGAAAACGATGATTGGTCAATCATATATTGTCCTGAAATACTTAAAACTTTACAAAGTTTGACAAACACAAAATGCAAAACCACGGATTGATCAAAGGCATTTTGTTGTTCAAAAACATTCATCCTAGGAAAGATTTGCTAAGAGAGCTGTAAATATACCTTTTTATGTTCATATTTGTCTCCTACCATTCTATAACTTGAAAAAGACTCAGAATTCTTCATCATCAACAGCATTAATCCAAATGGCTCATTCTGAGTTTTCATCTTCCACTAGGCAGAGACGCCATACTACACCTGTGGTGTCACAGCAACCTTCCACATCA
Source organism: Nicotiana obtusifolia (assembly GCA_002018475.1). NCBI lineage: Eukaryota > Viridiplantae > Streptophyta > Magnoliopsida > Solanales > Solanaceae > Nicotiana > Nicotiana obtusifolia. The sequence goes on from MCJB01049352.1 coordinate 183,982, forward strand.
TTCTCTATGTCAATGTCTACCTCCTACAACAACTTTAGTCGTGCGCGCAACCCCACGCCTGCTAGTCCTTTTGCCTCCGATGATGACAGGTCAGTCGCGTAGCTAAATGTATTGAAAGATGTACAACTGAATCCCATAGTCGGAAAGTCTTACTGTGCAAATAGGCTAAAACAATGTTTATTTTATATATATATAAATTGTTGAAGTACAAGTGACACAAATATTTTGACAGGTCATGGCAAGGCGAGCTCTCTTGGCAATTTGAGCCAACAGGGTGGCGCGATAATCGCAACCTTAGTGCAGCACTAAGTCCGTGGACAGCTTCTGATGCTTCTTTCACTTCAGCAGCACATGGGAGTAGGATTTTCAGGAAATCAGCTAATGATTATTACTTATCGCGGACAACTAATGGCGTTTTTCATAGCTTCATTAATCCATCATATGATCACTCTCATTCTGGCCTCCAGCCTTCTGGAAGGCTTGAGCTTCAAAGTTTTGATTCCAGGGCCAGTGGGAATTCCTATGCCTCTCGTGATTATAAGGGCAAGCCCAGCAAATCTTCAAAATTGGCAACTATTACAGAAGGGACCAGTGCTGGGAAAAGTGGTCCTTTGGCTGTCAAAGACGAGCTCCAGTCGAGGGAATTTGACAGAATAGAAGATCTTGAAAGGCAAATCCAGATTGACGGGTCAGATACCAACCTATATCATTAGAAACAATGTTAAATTGTGTGACTATATCGTCTAAAAGCTAAAACTGTTAGAAAGAGTACGCATTTATTTACGTGCATGTCTGATTCTTTTTATATGGGCTAAGCATGTAGAAGAGCACACTTTTAATCACCCCTTAACGAAGAATTAACCTAAATAGCCACGCCTACCCGCATAAATTAGGACTAGCCGACGAATGTATAATATATGTATAATTCACGTATAATATGTGTATAACTTTGTATAATCAGTGTATAATTTATGTATACCGGGGCTAGGAAAAGTAAACAGTGAATCCGGTCGACTATTTGTGTAAAGATCCACTTAATTATATTATGTATTCAACAAACACAACGGCTCAAAATGGTTTCAGTATCAAAAGCCTATACACAGGCTATACTGATCATGCTAAACTACGTTACAGGTCAAATGCTCATAATCATGGCATCGTTAGAGATCATCATGGACACTTTGATCAGATGGAACATAGCTTCAATATGATTGATACCTCTGACTGCGACATGAAATGTGTTGATCCTGTTTACGAGCAACAGAGCCACCACGATCAATATTCTAGACAATCAAATTTCCAGCAGTATGGAAATGATTTGTACAATGATATTGACAAGAATCCTGTAATACACGATGAAGAAAATGATGCAGAGGATGAGGCAGCAGCTCCTAAGCCAGTAGGGTTGTTGAGCTTGTTCAAATACTCAAGCAAGTTGGATATATTGTTACTGCTGTTGGGTTGTATTGGGGCTCTAATAAATGGAGGATCTCTTCCTTGGTATTCTTATCTTTTTGGTAATTTCGTAAACAAAATTGCCCTGGACAAAGACAAAGATCAGATGATGAAGGATGTGGAAATGGTAATATATACTCACTATTTCATTGTATGCTCCTCCTTCCCTGCAATTTTTTATCCGTAGAAAAGTTGACATAGAAGAATTTGGTAGAGGTGTAGGTGGCAAAAGGGCGGGTTGGGTCAACAGGTCAAATCAATAAGCTAGTCGTAACTCAACCTGCTGAAAGTTTGCTTGGGTCAAAATGGGTTAAGTAACAAGTCATAACCCAACTTGTCTAAGATGACCCAACTTTCCCTCCTTTTTTATTTTGTTTTTTAAAGAAAAAATGTGAAGCTAATGTATTTTTATTAAATTATTAGCTTCAGTTCTTTCAAATTTACTTAATTACCAATCTCCAAATTATATTGTATATTTGGGTTTGAGTTGCATTTTGACCCGTCAGTTACATTGTTTTGACCCATTTTGGATCAATAGCTTGATCAGCCATCTCGGGTTCAACCCGTTCAGTCTAGTTATCAAACGAATCAGAGGTAAACTGCTTAAACTTGGGTGGGTTACTAAAAATGGGTTGATCTTGAGACATCTGTATGGAGGATTTGAATAGAGTTAGAGTAAAAATGAAGAATCTGTCAAGGATCTCAGTTAATAACTCCTTTCTCTCCTGCTAGTCGTTAAAGGAGAAAAATGAACGAATACTATTAATCCTAAATAGAGCAACTAATTTCCTATAAATTCATTATCTAAATCTCAAAAGATCTTATAACAATTGATACAATCTTCAGGTGTGTGTGCTTATGACAGGGCTAACAGCAGTAGTCGTGGTTGGAGCATACTTAGGTAATTTAGACATTTGTATTCTCATATTATTCTGGATTTTAGAGTTTAAAGGAGAGCAATCACAGTTGACACTTCAATCATCTTATGCCAGAGACAACTTGCTGGAGATTGGTGGGAGAAAGATCAGCTCAAAGGATAAGAACGAAGTACCTAAGAGCTGTTTTACGACAGGACATTGGATTTTTTGACACAGAACTAAATACTGGTGACATTATGCATGGAATTTCAAGTGATGTGGCACAAATCCAAGAAGTGATGGGAGAAAAGGTACTGCTTTTTGTCCATTGATACTCTAAACTGATAAGTTTTCACTTCTTAATAGTGAAATAAGCTGTGTGTTAACCTTTACCACACTTATACAATGACTATACTAATCCAAAGAGAACTCACACCAAATGCATGCAACAGCCTCTGTGATCCTGTGTAATTTGTACTTCATGCAGATGGCGCATTTTGTTCACCATATCTTCACTTTCATCAACGGCTACGCAGTTGGTTTTAGAAGATCGTGGAAGGTTTCCCTGGCAGTTTTTGCAGTCACACCACTGTCTATGTTCTGTGGCCTTGCTTATAAAGCCATCTATGTTGGCCTCACACAGAAAGAAGAGGTGAGAGGCATGCAATGCAACTCAGCATAACTCCTTCTCTCCCAATTTATATGACACTCTTTCCATTTGGACCGTCCAAAATTGTTTCACAGCATTCCTAAAACCTTTACAAGTTCCCAAAATCAGCTACAATATTGACGTGGCATTTTCTCCATCAAACTAACAATTTCCTTGTTATTTTAATACTTTCATCTACTATTATTTCTGTAATAAATGCATCAAAATGTTGTTCCTATTCAAATAGTTTCACAAAGAAGTAAATAAGTTATATTTCTCTGTTTAGTTCAGTTTAAACCACACACTGAGTTTTGTTGTTCTTTTGTAAAGGAATCTTATAGAAAAGCTGGCAGCATTGCAGAGCAAGCAATGAGTTCAATTAGGACCGTAACTGCTTTTGTAGCAGAGGACTTTTTAGATGCAAAATATGTGGAATCTCTGGAGAATTCGGGGCGTTTGGGGGCAAAGGTTGGTTTTGCTAAAGGAGCAGGAATTGGAGTTATTTATTTAGTTACTTATGCGACATGGGCATTGGCTTTCTGGTATGGTTCAATCCTTGTAGCAAAGGGAGAGCTTTCAGGTGGTGAAGCCATTGCTTGTTTCTTTGGGGTTAACGTCGGGGGCAGGTAAATAATCTGTCATTTTTCTCTCTATCTTCCCTCAACCAGAAGAAGATTTAATAAGCTAATCAACTTAAATTAATAAATGAAATTTGAGGAAGTCTCAAACTTTAAAGGAAGCAAACATTTAACAATCATCAATGTATTGCAGCAGAATTCAGCTTATTCACAACTATCCCTCAATAGGGAAATCATCATAATTTACCAATTGATGTAAACAGAACTAAATTTTTTCCATTGGCAGCACATCTATTCTGGCTTAGTAAATCATATGTCTATTTGTGCAGGGGCTTGGCTCTATCTCTATCTTACTTTGCTCAGTTTGCACAAGGAACAGTTGCAGCTACTAGGGTATTTGAAGTTATAGACAGGATTCCGGAGATAGATCCCTACAGTCCAGAGGGAAGGAGGTTGTCAACTGTAAGAGGGAAAATTGAATTTAAATGTGTTACCTTTGCATATCCGGCTCGTCCAACTGTCCAGATTCTCCAGTCTCTTAATTTAGTAATTCCAGCTTCTAGGACATTAGCATTATTAGGCACCAGTGGAGGTGGAAAGTCAACGATCTTTGCTCTTATAGAAAGGTTTTATGATCCTGTTCAGGGTAAGCGTATGAATCTTTCTTATAAAGCAAGTATAACTGTTTGTGGATATTTTTCATGTCTGATAAAGGAAATTACAAAAATCTGGGCAGGTTTAATTACCTTGGATGGTCATGATATAAGAACATTGCAAGTGAAGTGGCTGAGAAGTCAGATAGGTATGGTTGGTCAAGAGCCGGTACTATTTGGGACAAGCATACTTGAAAATGTGATGATGGGAAAAGAAAATGCAACCAAGAAAGAGGCTACGGCTGCTTGCGTTGCAGCAAATGCTCACAGCTTTATCTCAAGACTTCCAGAAGGCTATGATACACAGGTGCAGTATAAGGATTATCAGTTCATATTCCACAATAATCTAAGTAGATAACGATATACATATTAAAAGAGTACTTGTAAACTTAATGTACCTGTACAGGTTGGAGACCGAGGAACCCAACTCTCTGGAGGACAAAAGCAGCGGATTGCTCTTGCTCGAGCAATGGTTAAAGACCCAAAAATTCTTCTGTTAGACGAACCAACAAGTGCCTTAGACCCCGAGTCTGAGGCCATTGTACAACGGGCCATTGACAAGATCTCCAAGGGCAGAACCACGTTAGTTATTGCCCATAGGTTAGCTACAGTAAGAAATGCTCACACTATAGTCGTTCTTGATCGTGGTTCAGTTGTTGAGACAGGTAACCATGATCAGCTAATGGAAAAGGCTGGGGTCTACTTTGGCCTCATCAAGCTTGCTTCGGAAGCAGTCCCAAAACCTATGTCAAAACAGGAAGACGTGGAATTCTCTGCCTATAAGAAATCAACTTATGATGTATCTAAAGTAAAAAGTGTATATGAAATCTCAAGATCAAAGTACATAGAATCTATGCAAGAAGGAAGCCACAGAGAAGAGGTAGAAGAAGGAGAGCAAGCAAAGATGAAGAGCTATCGTCTCTCAGAATTATGGAGCCTGCAGCGACCGGAGCTAATAATGCTATTAGTAGGGGTAATATTGGGTATGCTTGCAGGTGCAATTCTCTCCCTCTATCCCTTAGTTCTAGGGCAAGCACTTAAAGTCTACTTTTATACAGACATGTCAAGATTGAAAAGGGAAGTTGGATACCTCTGCTTGATACTAGTTGGTCTTGGATTTGGGTGCATATTCACTATGGTAGGACAGCAAGGCTTCTGTGGTTGGGCTGGTACCAGGCTCACCATGAGAGTTAGAAGTTTCTTGTTTAAAGCTATACTCAAACAAGAACCTGGTTGGTTTGATCTTGACGAGAACTCAACTGGAGTTTTAGTGTCGAGGCTTTCTGTTGATTGTGTTAGTTTCAGGTCTGTTGTTGGTGATAGGTTTTCTGTACTGCTAATGGGGCTGAGCTCGGCAGCTGTTGGACTTGGAGTGTCATTCAAACTTGAATGGAGATTAGCTCTTTTGGCCACTGCTCTTACACCATTTACTCTAGGAGCAAGCTACCTCACTTTGATTATAAATGTAGGAGGAAAACTAGACAACAACTCTTATGCGAAAGCTAGCAGTATAGCTGCAGGCGCTGTGTCAAATATAAGAACTGTGGCAACATTCTCAACTCAGGAGCAAATAGTTAAATCATTTGAACAAGCTTTATCTGAGCCCAAGCGAACATCAGTCAGAAGGTCACAGATGCTTGGTCTAGCACTAGGCCTTTCTCAAGGTGCAATGTATGGAGCATATACCCTGACTCTCTGGTTTGGTGCTTACTTGGTAAAGCAAGGTTATACCAATTTCGGTGACGTATATAAGATTTTCCTAATACTTGTGCTGAGCTCATTTGCTGTTGGACAACTTGCTGGCCTTGCCCCAGATACTTCTATGGCTTCAACTGCAATACCCGCTGTTCTTGCTATCATTAACCGTAGGCCTTCAATAGGCAATGAGCGTGTGAAAGGAAAAAAGATTGAAATATCAAAGCCATTTGATATAGAGTTTCAGATGGTCACATTTGCATATCCATCAAGGCCAGATGTCATAGTGATGAGAAACTTCACACTTAAGATCAGAGGTGGGACAATGGTAGCATTGGTTGGAGCAAGTGGATCTGGAAAATCAACAGTGATATGGATGATACAGAGGTTTTACGACCCAACACAAGGGAGAGTACTAATGGAAGGGGTTGATCTGAGAGAGCTGAATTTGAAGTGGTTGAGAAGGCAGACAGCTCTGGTCAGTCAAGAACCAGCCTTATTTGCTGGCACCATTAGAGAGAATATTGCATTTGGCAAGCCTAATGCTTCATGGGCTGAAATTGAAGATGCAGCAAAGGAAGCTCACATTCATAAATTTATCAGTGGGCTTCCTCAAGGTTATGAAACAGAGGTAAGCCTCACATATATTTTTGATTTTAAGAGTAAGGTGGGCATGACTTGACTAATCTCTAGAGTTGGCATACTATTTTACAGGTCGGTCAGAGTGGCGTTCAGTTATCAGGTGGACAGAAACAGAGGATAGCAATTGCAAGAGCCATATTGAAGAAATCAAAGGTGCTGTTATTGGATGAAGCTAGTAGTGCACTGGACTTGGAATCAGAGAAGCATGTTCAAGATGCACTCAGGAAGATTTCCAAGAGGGCTACCACAGTTGTGGTAGCTCATCGGCTTTCTACAATTAGAGAAGCCAGTGTGATTGCTGTTGTGAAGGAGGGTACGATAGCAGAATATGGAAGCCATGACAAACTCATGGCTTCCCACCTTGATGGTCTATATGCTAGCTTAGTTCGGGCAGAAACAGAAGCCTTGGCAGTTTCTTGAACCCGATTATGAATATTTGGAAGCTAGTCAAAACATTGTCCTTAGGAATTAATTCATCATATGCATAAAAGAATCCATTGCTTATTCAGTAATCTCGGAAAGAAAAATGTAAACTAACACAGCTAGTCTAGCCAAAAGTTTATGATGAAAAAGAGCCATTTTTGGCTTTAAGGATGTTCTTGATTTCTGAAGAGATTAAATCAAACACACTGTACACTCAGGGGGGGGATGTAGGCTTTAACATATGGGTTCTACAGAACCCAATAGTTTTGGTTCAAACCCTCTATATATATGTTAAGAAATTCACTAACTATATAAGAAAATTAAATTCGAACCTAGTTATTAGAACATGAGGTCACTATCCTATAATTCAGAACCCATAAAGTTCAAATTTTGGATCCGCCTCTGACTGTACTTAGTGTCAAGTATGCAAAATAGATCAACGCTTTGAAGAAATAAGCTCGGAATACTCTATAAGCTGAAGCTCAGATATGAAAGTGAAATACATGTCATTTTCAATAGTCCTACATACAACTGCGAAGTCAAAATCCAATACTTTTCTTACCTCTCGAAATAACACCTCCTCTTCCCAGAAGTTACCCTGCGACCAGCACAACATTCAAGGGGCATCTGAAATCAACCTAGATAATGGAATGGCCCAATAGAATTTTTGAACAGGACCAGAAAGATGGCGTCTTGACTTAGAAGCTAAGGGAAGTTTGAGGCCTGCAATGGGAAAATATAAAATTTGCTTCTTGGCTTGGTTTCCACATCGTTCCGGCTCTGCGATTCCCCTCCGTCTACGGTCTTTGTTTTTTCTTGGCCCTTATATACTTGAATATGGTAAGCTTTAGTGCCTCCTCCCATCCTTCCCTCCTTCACACTGGCAAAAACACAAACAGGTAAACTACATTCTTGGTCATAACTAGAGCACTTGAAAACCAAGAGTAGAGGTCTTATATGCCATCGGAATATAATTTGCGTAATGTATAGGTCTTATATGCCGTCGGAAATATAATATGCGTAATGTATAGGTCTTATATGCTACCGGAAATGTCATTTTCCTCATACTTTTCACCATTGTCTGATGCTCTGCTTCCTGTGAAAAAGGATTTGCTGTTTTAGTTAGAAGCATAAATGAGTTTTCTTGTGGCGGCCAGTTATGCAGGATTATTGCACTTTGGAGTAACAATAAATTTGACAAAACACATGGGTGGTTTAAATGGTTTAACAATCAAAAATTTGTTAAATTTGACAAGATTCACGAGCAGAAGGATAAAACTGCACATTTCAATTATTTGAACCTTAAATATATTAACTAAATATCAGAGGACCAGAATCGACATTTATATATATTTCAGGGACTAAACATGCAAATTTCTATAGTTATGATCTTTTCCAGTACGAACTCAAGAACTCCACTTCCATAGACTACTTGGAAAGAACATAGTGCAGTTTATGTTCAAAGAAATATGGCAAGTAAATATGTAAGAATTAGTTATGTTGAGATTAATTGTACTGTGATTAGTTGTGTCGCGATTAGTTATCATGGTATTATTTTTTATTGACTGTTTGGTATATTGTATTAATCCTAAAGTTGTTGAATTTACTGCTTTATCCGGGGATAACTTATTAATATTCCGCTATCTGACAGATATAATTTATTCTAGTACTATTTTTAATCCTGAAATAACTGATCTCATGATTAATGACCAAACAAGGAATAAGGCAGTATTAAGTTTTTATTCCATAATTATTTTTGCTTATTAGTTGTATGGAAATACAGTAATGCCTATCTCGTTTTTCTTAGGTTCTTCTTGATTTGGAGATGTTACTGCTCCACTGTGCCATTGTTATTGCTCCACTGTCCTTTACATCGAAAACAACCTCTCTACTTTTCTCAAACTCCACTCGTGGAATTCTACTGAATCATTGTAGTTGTTGTCGTCTTCTTGATTTGGATTAGTTTTATTTAGTTCAAGTAACATGCATTATCTTATTGGCATAACCAGGAGCAAAACAAGATGGAATTCCTCGTACAAAGTACTTATTAAGCTTCTTCAGAGTATGAATACCAATAAGAAAGTTCGTGGGGAACATATATAGATCAATGGCCTTTTACAAGTAATCACCATTGTCCCTGCCTTAAATGGATCTGAACTGTGGCCAAACCATGGCTTCGTTGTTAAAGTCTCAGATTCTTCTCATTCGACATGCATTACACAATCTAAAGAGGAGAATGAGCTCATTTTGAGCAACAAATCGCAACTTGAACAGTCCGATGCACAAAGCATTCACGTAGGGTTTAGAAAAAGATCGCACCCCAAGAGTTGTGACGTAGGAAACAAGAGTCGGAGAAAACAGTCAATCCTCATAACATTATTCATGCCCTGGTCTTGGCTACCAGTAGTGACAGGGGCGGAGCTACCGGTATATATAATTTATAGATTCGCTGAACCCAATATTTTTGATCCAAATCTTATATTCATTTTAAGAAAATCTATTGAGCATGTACAAAATTAAGTGCTCAGCGCCAAACGGAACCAAAAAATCAAATAGCTCTTAAATTATTACAGCTTAAGCTTGCATTTAAGTGGTTGGACAAGCTAAGAAGTACCTTAAGCTCAGAAAAAAATAACAGTATGGTTGAGAAAGTTGATAGATCGAAGCAAATGATAGAAAATAGGCATATAAACGCAGCGGAAGCAAGCACCCAAGATCATATTCTCACATGTAAACTAGACAAACATAATCAAATACGAGATTGTAACACTAATCTTTTGAAGCTGTTCCACAAGTATTCAATAGCGTTCGTGTTCTCCGGCTCTACGATCTTCTGCTGTGTATCCTGAAGTTCTATGAACGTAATACTTGAGTGGCAAGTATTTCGGCTAAAGAATGAATCATCCTTAGGGTTGAATTGCTTTCTTTATATACACACGTTAAAACCCTAGCAAAAAACGTGTAGCAGTCTCCTAACCCACCAAGGATGTGTAGCAGTCTCCTAACCCACCAAGGATACTATTTTTCCTTTTAATTTCCTTGTTCTAGAATATTCAGGCACAGCAGGGACCACAGATTTAATAACGAGGCTTCCTATTGTGGTATTAATTTGGAATATGAATGAATTAATCCTACCACAATAAATTACAATTTATTCCACTAGAAAACTGTAATTGCACTCCTCTGTTTAATTTCAAAATCATTCATTAAAAACTTATTTTAACTCCCCATGTTAAGATTACAGACACCAATCAAATAAATTAAATTACTGACAATTTAATTCATCGACTAATTTAATTCTTTATACTTCCGCTTAACTTATTTCATGTGACGGATACAAAATCCACATGCAGGGTTTTCACATGAAAACTTATAAGCATCCATAAAGGGGTATCATCAATCTCAAGGTCAAGACACAGATTCTATCAACTAATTGCTATTTCAAAAATGTACTTTGCCATTATCCAATTTACCAGGAATACATTAACTCGCAGTTGAGTCGTACCTTTTAATAAATTAAAATAATGAACGAAGCACATTGATCATAACAATCATATCAAGATTAAGAGTATAAGAACATTCAATGAGCTAGAGAGGTAGTTTTATATATTCAGCACAAAAACACCTATCTCTACTTGGTCCGTCCAATGCACAAAAATGTACTAGCATAAGAAGTAGGAACTGAATCATTCCCATAATCAAGATAGATTATAATTTAATCTTATGCTACAATCATCAAGATACTTTGCCCAGTTTCATTTTTGATTGTGAACATTAACTTTATAACTTATAAGAACCGACAATTTAATCTTCTGCGCATGAGCTAAAGCTCCATACACTAAATCGTCTACTATATAAGGAAAGGGTACACATATGAACAAATGATCTATTTAAATTAAGACTTCCTTGAATTCAATAAATAAATAAATAATTATTCCAAAAATAAATAATATTATAATTAAACCGCATGATTAATAGTATATCCTAACAGCAAAAACTCTACACTTGCTTGCTGCTTTACGTAGATTCAACCGCTTCAGCTCTTGGAAAGCCAACCTCATTGTGAATGATTTAATTGACGTGTTCTTTATATTCTATTTAGTTAAACATTAGGCAATAAGCTATACATTTAAAGGTGGTCAATTAGCTGATGTTAATAATTCTATATGCAATTATTTCATGTATTTAAAAAAGAATGGTGGCTACAGTAAATTAATGAGGACTTACCTGCATTGCTCATTGTCTAATCTTTTTGGTAGCCATTAACTCGGGGTTAACGCCCGAGTGTCATTATTGACGGGGGTTTAAGCTGGAGGGCGAGGGCACATGCAAAATTCTCAGAGGATAGAAATCCGAGTAATCTAGCATGTGCCCTGCTTCTCCAGCTTAAATAACCTGTCACCTACAAATCATTACCTCGACTATTTCACCAGATACCTACTATATTCTTTGGTTAAACGTAAGTAGTTTGCCCAAGGAATGTGAATGATCAAGCAACCTTTGATGTCTTTAATTTTGCTTTTAGTAAGCTTGAATAACATTTTTTTTTTTTGGCTTGAAAGAGTACATGTTGCTTGTATATATATAACACTAAAAATACTTGGTAGCACTTTTCAGGTTAGATTGGTAGTTGATCTTGTGTTTTTTCTTTACAAATTATTTGTTCTTTTTTAAATACAGTAAAAGCCAAGCAATAAAAACCATTTTTGCTTTGGCGACTGTTGAAGTTTGGTAGCCAAAAAGGAAATGCATAAAGTCGGACGTCTACTATTTCAGGGAAGAAGGAGATATTCTACCAAATGCAACCTAAATATATAAAGACAGGCCACCCACTCTTATGGCCTATTAAAACTTCAAAACTTAAAAGAACTGAGGTATAGAAAAAACATTCACTAATTTCTAAGGTTTTATTCAGTTATTTTCAGCTCTAATTAGGTCTGCCAATTTGCTTATTAAATTGAAAGAATGAAACTAAATAACTGTTTACCCTAAAATACGAGTAACAATTGAATTTGTACATGGTATTAAGGATACATGAAATGATTTGACACAATAAAATAAATAACGATGAGTAAAAATTGATTTAAATAAACAAGAGAATAACCAAACCGCTAAGGTTGAATGAACTTTATGCGACGGAACGAGCAGCAGTGAAAAATGAATAATTTTGAGCAAGAGATAGACAGAAAAATGATAGCTTGTATTTCTGATGATGTATTGTGTGTTGTACAATGAAATTGCGTACCCCTTTATAGGAAAAAAAAAGAATTCTATATAAAGTAAAAGACTTAATTACATGATGAATTATCCCTAAAAATTACTGGTCTAACGTCTCTGATGATTGGGATCGTGATTCCCGCCGAGATAATTGTATACCACGAGATTTCCGGCCTTTCCTTTACGCGAAACTGATACTTTTACCATATGATGCTTTTATCCAGACCCGGTCTTGACTGCCTCCTCTCAAATGCTTTGGCTTCGATACAATGATGTCCAACCGTCCTTCTTGAAGCGCCGACCTCGATCCAATATAGACCGACCTCGGTTTGCGCCTACGGTCGATATTCCTTGTGTGCCCGGTTGCATCCGATCCCATACAATAACTATTAGACTAAAAGAAACGATATCTTTGTAACAAAGTGCATGCTTCTATTCAGATCACAGAACTTTGTAATTGCATGTTGGCATGCCTACAAAAGTTATGTTGTCAGCTAACTACATGTTAGATATGATGACCTAAAAATAAGACATTCCATGCCCTCGTAGAGTGTTTTGTCGTGCTCAGTCAGTGACGTATCCTCTTTTGTATTTATTTGACCTCAAGAATGGATTGGATCGAAAGAACTTTTCTGTTGAAGCCTGGGGCAGTAGCTTCATGATTTGAAAATCTTTCCTTCACAACTTTTTTCATGACATTCACGTAGTTTTTGTTGGGTATCTATATAGATGAATGGGCAATGATGGGATGAAAAGTGAAGGGAATGTAAAAGGTCCTTTTTGCGTTGGTTAAAGTATTTGTCCCACATAAGAAAAAGAAAGAAAAAGAAAGAAAAAGAGAGGTGTATATATTACATTACACCTTCTCTAGTTGCTAAAAGGGTTGAAGAGGCAAGGACCCCTCGCGCCGTCGTCGTTGTCGCTCGCTCGGCTCGGCTTCGCTGCTACCGGAATTTGGAGTACTACTATTCTGGTAAGATAATCGTTCTATCCTGGGAGCGGATTTTCCATCAACCTCGAGTACTGTGAGGGGAATAATTTCCTTAAGGACACACTTTGAACTAAGTGGGCTCGATTATATTCTGAAAAATAATTATACACTGTTTCTGTTTCTACACTGTTTTTACTAAGTGTTTGATAAATTATTTAAAAGTTATTTCAAAATGTATACATTATTATTGCTAACAGTTTTGACTTGCTCTTAGGCTACCAATCGAAGGGTAAATGTCCTTTTGAAGTTTCAGGAGCGAGGCGGGCAATTTATGTCGCTGCTAGCACCCGCGGCACCACCTCTGGAGCCTCTCCATCCGCAGAAAATACAGAAACATTATTATTTGTTGCATAACATAGTTTCGCTGACCAAATAGAATAACGCAAAAGTTTTATGGTTGAACTTTTTGAACATCTATTATTTTTGCAGCATAACTTAGCTTTCCTGGCCAAATAGATTAAAACAAAAGATTTATGGTTGAATGGTTGAGCATATATTACTAGTTGTTGCACAACTTATCTAAGCGGACCAAATAGAATAAAACAACAGTTTTATGGTTGAATTGTTGATCATCTATTGAGTTTTATGTCTCACATATTTCAATTAAATCTTTTCTGGAAATATCCATTTTCCTGGAGAGACAAATAAGATATCGCGACATACCGGCGTTTTGATACCACCAGAAACAGGAAAAAGAAATTCCAAGGAATCCAAAAAAGTAAAAATTCGATCTACGTCCAACGGATTACACCCAACAAGAAAAAGTTTTTTGTTTTAGTTCGACCTGATGCATTGTCCGGATGCAATAGAATTCTAGAATAGATTCATCAAAGTACCCTAGGTACCAAATGGTCTACTGAAAAGTACTTTTAATATAACTATAATTAAATGTCTTTAAGGTTATTTTAGCTTTTGTAGAGTATGTTTAATTTTGGTAAAATTTATTTAAATTAACTAAAAATTTGAATTGTTAAGTCCACACAGGCGGAGGCACCTTCATACAATGCATGGACATCTTTGCTGCTTCATACGTTGGTTCGGTGGAAGCAGGGCCGACCTAGCTCATAATCTATGAGTTCACGTGAAATTTTTATAAAAACATAAAAAGAAAATTAAATCTTGAATTCGCCTTAGGTGAATTCGTGAATCATTGGCCTTCGAAGATTATTATGGTTCATAAGTCCATTTAAAAGATTTAGATAAAATTGGGCAGAGAAATGCCTAGAATATATAGCTCATAACACCTTCATTAACAAGTCTAACCAAAGTACTTAACCATAAATAAAGTTTTAAAAAATCCCAAAAAGACAACATTCAGCAGATCTACTAATTAACCAATACATAAATGAAACATACAGCTAATAGACATATGCGAAAATTGAATTTTATGTTACATACCCAAATGAAAAAGATGACCACATATAAGTTTGGCAATTGACCTCCCATCGTTATCTATAACATCTTCCAAGCAAATGAAGCATTGAAGAGCAGCCCCGGTATCATTCGGGAAAAGATTATCAGATACAATCTCGGGAGGTTGATAAAAATCAGTCATGGTAAAAGAGTTTACGAGCTTGATAAATATACGAATCAAGCCTTAAAAATTAAAAATGCAAAGAAATCGTCCAGACCGAGGTAATGTTATATAGGGGCTAATCACAACCCTTATGTAGGAAAAAATTTAACAATAATCTTTTGTAGAGAAATAAATTTAAAAACCGGTGGAACAAATAGAAAAAGCGTGAAAATCAGGGGTTTTAAGGAAGTAGATAATGCACATATAGAACCACCTATGGCAGAAAATCATTATTATTAGATTTGTGGTAATTTACTGATCAACTGAATTTCCTTAGTTAGAAATATTATATTGCATAATTAGAATAAAAATAATATTTTTTTTTATATATAAATAATTGAATTTCCTTGACATAAGAAAAAAATCTAGTAAAGTAGGAAAGGGGTTCAAAAATTACTATAGATCATATGTTTAAATCTCAACTCTGACATCCAAAAGTAAATATTTATATTCCAAATTCGAAACCGCAAATTATTAATACTAGTCCCAAAACATATTTATAAAATATACTTAAATTATTACAGGGAAAAAAAGAATCTAATGAAGAATCATACGTAGCCGCTCAAGGTTGGAAAGCAGAGTACGGAATTAAATATGAAGTCATAACTAAGTAAAAGTTATAAAATATCTTTTGGGACTAGTATTAAATATGAAGTCATAACTAAGTCAAGACAGCATTCAGCAGATCTACTAATTAACCAATACATAAATGAAACATACAACTAATAGACATATGCGAAAATTGAATTTTATGTTACATACCCAAATGAAAAAGATGACCACATATAAGTTTGGCAATTGACCTCCCATCGTTATCTATAACATCTTCCAAGCAAATGAAGCATTGAAGAGCAGCCCCGGTATAATTCGGGAAAAGATTATCAGATACAATCTCGGGAGGTTGAGAAAAATCAGTCATGGTAAAAGAGTTTACGAGCTTGATAAATATACAAATCAAGCCTTAAAAATTAAAAATGCAAAGAAATCGTCAAGACCGAGGTAATGTTATATAGGGGCTAATCACAACCCTTATGTAGGAAAAAATTTAACAATAATCTTTTGTAGAGAAATAAATTTAAAAACCGGTGGAACAAATAGAAAAAGCGTGAAAATCAGGGGTTTTAAGTAAGTAGATAATGCACATATAGAACCACCTATGGCAGAAAATTCATTATTATTAGATTTGTGGTAATTTACTGATCAATTGAATTTCCTTAATTAGAAATATTATATTGCATAATTAGAATAAAAATAATATTTTTTGTTATATATAAATAATTGAATCCCCTTGACATAAGAAAAAAATCTAGTAAAGTAGGAAAGAGGTTCAAAAATTACTATAGATCATATTTTTAAATCTCAACTCTGACATCCAAAAGTAAATATTTATATTCCAAATTCGAAACCGCAAATTATTAATACTAGTCCCAAAACATATTTATAAAATATACTTAAATTATTTCAGGGAGAAAAAAGAATCTAATGAAGAATCATACGTAGCCGCTCAAGGTTGGAGAGCAGATTGCGGAATTAAATATGAAGTCACTAAGTAAAAGTTATAAAATATATAAGCCAACAATATATGTTTTACTAGAATAATATTAAGAGCCCTTTAAGATTTAAACAAGAGGCTTTTATTTGTCAAAATAATAAAAATAGCACCTATGCAGGAAATAGAACCTTCGAACCACCCACATGGCGCAAGGACCAGCGCAACCACCAGACTGGAACACCTTTGTTTATCAAGAGGTGTCATCTCGATAGATATCGAATATGTTCGAAGATCTCGAAATGATCTTCCAGTTCGGGGGAGAATTTGTAAAATTCTGTTTCCATCGAGAATTAATACCCCGATCGAATCAGAGTTCACGCCGCTCTCCTTATTTCATTTTTTTCTAATCACCTATAATTTTATAAAAAATTTCAGCGAAACGATGTCGGATGACATCGCTTGTAGCAACGTAGATCCGTCCCTGAATATGAGTTATGTTTTGCTTGTTTAGTCATTGCATGCACATTCACATATTATGTTGTTTGAATTAGGTTAATAGTTTGTTCACGAATATTGCTTTTTTCGGGACTAACTTTCAAAGCATGATATATGTTTGGAATGAATTTTATTCTAAAATTGTTTTTCTTTCTTAAAGATTTAATAATGCATCCAATATAAATTTATTTTGTGATCTTCTGACAGATTACTTGGTTACTCGGACATACAATTGATAGCGGTTTTACTCTTTACTAATTAAACTTATTTCAATATAACTAACTAAAATAATAATAGTTTACCGGTGCAAGAAGTAAAGTTTTAATATTGTTTTTAATTATTGTCTATTTCAAACAAAACATTAGTTATAATAGATTCGTTCATCTATAATTATTTTGCTAAAAATTTTGTTTTAATAACTTATCACGCTCAATTATGCCTTATAAAAAGAATTAAGCAGTCGCTGCAAATATAATATCTAGTCTAAGAGTCCGAGTCGAATCCAACAGAGAATTAAGGTTTAGCTACAATTGTTTACTATCACTCAGAAGACAAGTTTGAACAATTTCTAAACTGTAAATATCACTATTCTCAATTAACTAATTAAAATAGTAAATTAACAACTAAAGATATTAAGGGTTGGAGACAAGATTAAGGAGGTTAAGAGTTATGATTTTTTCAATTGTCAGAATCTTTCCCGCTATGTCTTCTATCATTTCACCCAATTATTCTCTACCAATCGTGAGTACTTTGGGTGTCTTGGTTCTCTCTCGAGCAACTACCATAATTTACTAGACATATTCTCTTGAACTACGCTTGCTGGCACTAATTCACCGCCCACTACCATCGCACCAATATTTCGTTATCTCTAATCCAACCTTTAAACCCTCCATATTAATCTCTCACATACGTTAGGAGTAATGTTGTTCAACAACTACCTAAATTCGTGACCTCTCTCAAGCAATCCACAAATGTAATTAAAAGTCATACTCCAAGAGGTTCCATCAAACCTGAGATGAGAAAGTTTAGTTACTCATAACCATACTAACAATCATGATAATAATTGAAAGCATTAAAATATAGAGTAAGGAAAAACGGAAGAGAAAACTCTTGTGATTCGTTGCTTCCAAGTGTTCTCGTAGCCTTCTTGCCTCTCCATAATGTCTCCCCCTAAGAAATAGGTTTAGAACCTCTTTTATACATGTTGGGAGCGTGTAGGGTCGAAACTATCAAGTCCTAGCCAAATTAGGACGAAATTCGTCCTTGGGCGTCTCGTTTGGAGCCTGGCGCCAACCTGGACACCAAACTTTTTTCACTTTATGCTTTGCTGCCCTTGGTGTTTTGGTTGGTGCCTGGCGCGAACCTGGTCATCAAAGTCATACTTTCTCCAAATTCTTTCCTGTTTACTTCAATTTGCATGCAAGCTTTCCAAATCACTTCCAAAATTGACTCCTACACATATAAATATATCATCATTAGGTCTTTATGGGTTGTAATATAGGCTAAGGGGTGGGTAGCATATATTTTGGGTACAGTGACTCTCCCTCCTAAGCACTTTAATACACTACACTTAACTTTCCAGTGTACACTTTCATGACCAATTCAAGCAATGCCATGAAATCCTATACAACTTGGCCCTTCTTTAAGCACAACTCTGCAGTCACTAGCTCAGATCACGATGAATAGGAGGTGTGTGTGTGTGTGTGTGTATATATATATATATATATATATATATATATATATATTCAACACTCTCCATATTTAGGTTGTCCGCTAACATACATACACCTTTTTGGCTACTATAGTTCCATTCAAAAGCTATCCCAACTCTCACCTTATTCTTCTAGCGACTTACGTTATTCGGGAGGTAAAGGTTCAACAAAAATTTACTTAAGAACAAAATGGGACTCGGCTTGTAATATGGGTGCCAAAGAAAAAGCTTATAGACTCAAATGTACTATCTAAGAATAATTTTATTTATGGTGGCATAATAGCTCAATGGACAATCTCACAAAGCTTACTTATTTCACTTTGACCAACACACAGGGCAATTTCTAGACAAACACAGGATAACACAGAATGTAATCAAACTCACACATCACACAATGCGCATGACCCCAATCGGTGCGGTACCATTCCAACTCTCAAGTTTAGGCAAGTAATCACAAGGTCAAGAAGATTAAGCAATAAAGAACTACTTGAACAATGAGTCAGGTAACTAAGAGAACACATCACACACATGCGATTCAATCTTTCACGGCATAAAATTTCATCAAAACATGTTAGGAAAGTAATTTGCATGCTAAGGCCTAACTATGTTTGCATCAAACAGGTCAAAAGGCATATTAGATCACTCAAGTTTTTTTCTCTCAATTTCCTAAAAAAAAAATTACTCGGTTCAAGTTACATTCCCTGGAAAAAAACCGACGCCAAAAGAAAAACCAAGGGGAGTTATTATCTACCTACAACTAAATAAAAAAATATTTTGAGATTTTTTTTGTTGGACCTTAATCCCTCAAGAAAGTTGTCTAAGAGATCCTTCGTCAGGAAAAGTCCAAAAAAGAATTTAGTAAAACTAACAAAACTAAAATATCATAGAAAATCATTCAGACAACCTCCTCAACCCACACTTAAAATTGTGCATTGTCCCCGATGCACACCATAAATAACAAGAAGGTGAAAAAAACTCGGCCAAAGGCCGAAGCATCAGCAATGCATGGGATACTCAAATTTTTCTCAAGCCCGGTTCTTCGTGCGGGTACCTCACACTTAGTTCTAACCATCTGATTTGCTTTTGCTTCCTTCCAATGGCTTTCCTTTCCATTATCCTATAAAATAAAAATAAAAACTATACTACAAAAATAACACAATTAAAAAAAAGTAAAAAAATAAAAAATAAATAAAGTTGGGTTGGCTCTCAACAAGCGCCTGATTTAACGTCACGGCACGGCGTGAACCACGTTCTGCCTCCACCTCGAGCTTATGAATTGAACCCCAAGTTTTGATTCAAGCTTTCGGTTATGCTCCAGGGGTGGTGGAACAAATCGAACTGGCCCAAGCACCCAATGTATTATTTTATACTTCTTGGCCTTTGCATGAAGTGTATAATCCTGACTTTCTGGCAAGAAAAATTCCGGAATGTACATATATTGTTCATCATTCCTTGACTTCTCAATTAGCTCGAATGACTCTATTTTTATATCATCGTCCAAATACAAAGTGAAAAAATGCTTAAAGTGAGGACCAATGAGCTCAAATACATAAACTCCAGGCCTTTCCACATCTTCAACACCAATAACACTAGAGTCAACTGACTATATATCCTCAATGTCCTTGGTTGACTCTAATATCTCTTCTACAACAGCGGCATCCTCAAATTCTAGTTGGATAGATTGTTGGTGTTCTACATTGATCTCCTCCATTAGCACCCCAATTTTTGCATCTAATGCATGCTCTTTTTGGCTACTATCCACAATTTTAGCTTATTGAGCATTAAATGCTTCAAACAATTGACTCACTTATGCCTCCAGGTTATGAATAGTTGTATCTTGCCTTTGGATAGTATCTAATTGCCTTTATATTAGCAATTCTTTCTCATTATTTCGCTCCAAGAGGCACATCAACTTATCCTTGATCTCTTTTAGGTTAGCATCCTAGGTTCTTTGTTCCTATTAACTTCATAAGAAAATATAGAACCATCATAATAAGGGGTGAGTGGAGGATAAGAAATATAAGTACAATCGTAAAAGTGACCATCTTGACCATCACACATATCACACATATTCCACACATGATATTGAGTTGGTGTATATAACTCGCTCTCGGGAATATATTGATAATTTTGGCACGAGTGGTTTCCTCCACAATATATAAAAGGAAGATCAAATGTATAATTACCAACATCAAAACTCTCATAGTTCCAAGATGCCATGTCTCTCAAATAAAAAAATTAAAACAAAATAAAACAAAAGTCCAAACTTGACACCAAGCAATATTTACAGCTACAATTACACCGTAGTTCCCCGGCAACAGTGCCAAAATTTGATCACGCCCAATTATGTCTAATAAAAAGGAATAAGTGGTAGCTGCAAATATAATATCCGGTCTAAGAGTCCGGAGTCGAATCCCACAGAGAACTAATGTTTAGCTACAACTGTTTGCTATCACTCAGAAGACAAGTTTGAACAATTTCTAAGCTGTAAATATCATTATTCTTTTGTCTAACTAATTAAAATTTTAAAATAGTAAATTAGCAACTAAAGATACTAAGGTTTGGAGACAATATTAAGGAGGTCTAGAGTTATGATTTTCCCAATTGTCGTAATCTTTTCCACGATATCTTCTATAATTTTGTCTAATTATTCTCTATCGATCGTGAGTACTTCAGTGACGCAATTCTCTCTCGAACAACTACAATAATTTACTAGACATATTCTCTCGAACTAAGCTAGCTGGCACTAGTTCACAGCTCACTACGATCGCACCAAAGTTTCGTTATCTCTAATCCCGCCTTTAAACCCTCCGTATTGATGTCTCACATACGTTTGGAGTAATGTTGTTCAACAACTACCTAAATGCTTACCCTCTCTCAATCAATACACACTAAATATGCACAATCAATTGATGGTCATCCAATCAACAGCAACAAACACGTAATTAAACAAGTAGAGAAATTCAAAGGCTAAATTATATTAAACGTAATTAAAAGTCATCCTCCAAGAGGTTCCATCAAACCCTAGATGATAAAGTTTAGCTACTCATAACTATATTAACAATCATGATAATAATTGAAAGCATTAAAATGCAGAGTAAAGAAGAACGGAAGAGAAAAGTCTTGTGATGAATTGCTTCGAAGCGTTCCCTTAGCCTTCTTGACTCTCTAATAATGTCTTCCCCCTAAGAAATAGGCTTAGAACCCCTTTTGTACATGTTGAGGGCGTGTAGGGTTGAAACTATCAAGTCCTAACCAAATTAGGACGAAATCCGTCCTTGGGCGTCTAGCTTGGCGCTTGGCGCTTGGCGCCAACCTGGACGCCAAACTTTTTTTATTTTTGTGGTAAGTGGCACCAGTACTTTTTTGTCTGAATGGCATCATGTTATAGCAGTAGGTGCCGCACTTAGTGACGAAGGAAGTTTTTTCCTGATCGCGCGGGTCCATCCAAATTTGGTTGTACCTGGAATAAGCGTCGATAAAGCTTAGAATCTCGTGGCGGACTGTTGCATCGATCATGCGATCGATGTTAGGCAAAGGGAAAGACTCCTTGGGACACGCTTTATTTAAGTCTTTATAGTCTACACACATTCTTAATTTAATTTCCCTTTTAAGGACTACTACTACATTTGCTAACCAGTCGGGGTACTTAACCTCCCAGATGGAACCTATTTTAAGGAGTTTAGGTACTTCGTCCTTGATGAAGGCATGCTTGACTTCGGACTGGGGTCTTCTCTTCTGCTTGACCGGGTGGAACTTCAGATCCAGGCTTAGCTTGTGAGTGGTTATTTTCGGCGGGATCCCTGTCATATCAAGGTGGGACCAAGCGAAACAATCTATGCTAGCTATAAGGAATTGAATGAGTTTTTTTTTCCTGAGCTTGGGACTCAATTCCGTGCCCAGGTATACCTTTCGATCGGGCAAGTGCTCGATCAGTACGACTTGCTCTAGTTCCTCGACTGTCGATTTGGTAGCATCGGAATTGTCGGGGGCTATAAAAGACCTAAGAACCCCGTAATTGTCATCTTCATCGGTCCCCTGCTTCTCCGGTTGGGTCGAGCCCGGTGTAGGTAATTGCTATTTGGTTTCTTGCTTGGTGACCGAACCCATACCTTTTGTCATTGTAAGTGCGGATACCGGGACCACCTCGTCGACCGTGAATATCTCCTTTGCAGCCGGTTGCTCTCCATAAATTGTTTTTATCCCTCCTGGCGTTGGGAATTTCAACACTTGGTGCAGAGTCGAGGGTACCGCCCTCATGTTGTGGATCCATGGCCTCCCGAACAGAGCTTTGTACCTCATGTCTCCTTCGATTACATAGAACTTGGCTTCTTGAATGATCCCGGCGATGTTCACCGGTAAAGTTATCTCCCCTTTAATGGTCTCACATGCCATGTTGAATCAATTTAGAAACTTGGACTGCAGGCACGATCTAATCTTGTAGACCGAGCTATTCCATGACCCTCGATCTGATAATGTTGACCTAGCTACCTGGATCAATTAACACACACTTAACTCGAGATTTATTTATGAGTACAGATATTACCAGTTCATCGTTGTGGGGCTGTACGATTCCTTCAGCATCCTCGTCGTTGAAAGACAAGGTTCCCTCTAGCACGTAGTCCTGAGTCCGTTTTTCCCTTGTGATGGATACTTTGGTGCGCTTCAGCATCGGCTCCTGGGGAACGTCGACCCCACTGATGATCATGTTAATGAAGTCCTGAGGTTCCTCCTGCTCGATCTGTTTATTAGAATCTCTATTGCTGAAATGATTCTTGGTTCGATCACTTAGGAACTCTCGGAGATGTCCGTTGTTGAATAGCCGATGTACTTTCTCACTTAATTGTCGATAGTCCTCCATTCTGTGGCCGTGAGTGTCATGATATTTGCACATTATGTTAGGATCCCTTTGGGCTAGATCGGACTTTAGAGGTCGAGGCCACTTGGTGTCTCTGATGTGACCGATGGAGGTTACAATAGCAACAACATCGACATTGAAGTTGTACTCTAATAACTTTGGTGCTTCCGTAGGCCCAATGGGCCTGTCAAAACCGTTTTTGCTCATGAGTCCCCAGTTATTTTGACTCTGATCGCTTCTCTTTTCATTTCTCATAGGGTTTCATCCAGATCCGTTACTCCGATCATCGCTGATATACGACTGGTATCGATCCCTACTTGGCCTTGGTTCACAATCAATATCTCTTTTGGGTCTGTCACTGGTTCGGACAGGATAAACAGACCTGGAAGGGGGCCCAAGCTGATCATCTTCGACTCAAATTTTTGACTGATATAGCTAATGCACATCGGCCCAAGTTACGACCGAATATTTTACTAGATTTTGCTTCAACTGCTGCAAAGCCAACGAGCTTCGAGTATTTAGTCCTTGGGTGAAGGCCTAAACGTCCTAATCATTCACGACCAGAGGCAGGTCCAACCGTTCCATCTGATATCGAGACACGAATTCTCTAAGCATCTCATTATCCCTCTGTTTCACTTTGAAAAGGTCCGACTTCTTGGTCTTGACCTTGATAGCCCTGGCGTGTGTTTTTACGAAGGAATCTTCAAGCACAGCAAACGAGCCAACAGAATTATGAGGTAGGTTATGATACCATATCATAGCTCCTTTTGACAAGGTCTCCCTGAATTTTTTCAGCAAGACAAATTCGATCTCATCATCTTCTAAGTCATTCCCCTTGATAGCACACGTGTATCAGATCACGTGTTCATTTGAGTCAGTTGTCCCGTTGTACTTAGGAATTTCGGGCATACGGAACTTCTTAGGGATCGGCTTCGGAGCTGCGGTCAGAGGAAAGGATTTTTAAATAAAATTCTTGGAATCCAAGCCATTTAATATCGGCGGTGCTCCTGGGATTTGGTCGACCCTGGAATTGTAGGTTTCCACTTTTTTGTCATTTGGTTCGATTTTCTTCTCTCCTTATTCTATCCGTTTTATCAGCTCCTCGAGCATCTTTATGATCTCGGGTTAGTCCCTGATTCATTTTCATTCGGCCTTTCCATGACCGGTTCATTTCTGCGGGTGACTTCCCAGGATGGCTCGGGCTCAATTATACTCGGCGTGTAACTTTGGTTTTACAATTGGGCTATCGCTGCCTGTTGAGCCTGTAATATTTCAAAGATCACCCACAAATTGATCCTATCACCTTCACAGGCGCGCGTATTTTGGGCAATCGATCGGACTTCCTTGCAAACGATGTTCTCAGGATCGGTAGGCAAACTTGCATTGATGGCCATATGCGAGCTAGCGTCGATCGGGTCCCCGGCTGGAACTCCGCCGAGATCGACGGGAGGCACCTCGTTATCGGGTGCTACATTGTTGTTCTCGACATAGTGACCGGATTCGGCATCCACGTTTAATGGGGCAGACTGGGAGTTCGACATTTAAAACTTTTACCTGGAATCTAAGATACTCTAAAGAACAAGTGTAAAATAGGGTGTGTTATGAGAAATTGTATCAAATTGTCGCTATTATCATTAGCCCCACGGTGGGTGCCAAACTATTTACCCTCAAAATCAGGTAACAATTAAATTTCTAAGTGGTTTTAAAGATACACCGATTAATTTGATACAAAACGATAAATTAAGTTAAATTGAACAAACAAAGATAAAAATGGATTCAAACCACACAAGGAGGATAATTCCAACCTTAACGAAGTATTCGCCCTTATCCGGGCTCACTGTGGTCAGCACTGATGAATAAGAGAAAGAGCTAATAACAGAGAAAATAACAATATGTTGCTTTGGAATGCGTGTTACAATGTCCCCATTGAAAAAAAATCATCTCTATTGTATAGTAGCAGAGTTTCATCTCTAGTATAATTACAAAAAAGGTAAGAGAAACTTCTTTTTCGTTAATCACTGATCGGTTGTCGATACGGGTCGAGATTCGCACCGTTATATCCGGCCGAGGGCGGATATCACGGCTCTTCGTTAGTCGTGTGTAACCATTTGGTAATGCTTTTTCGAGGTCTTGGAGCTCGAACCGAATCCGAGGTGCGTGGTCTCGATGGCTCCGGTGGTAAGCGCTTTGTTCAGGCATTAGCACAAGAGGTATATCTGGTCGATCTAGGATATAACGGCCCTCCATCGATCGTGCTTGATAGCCCGACCATGTTCTTCGAAGTCGTTCAAATTTAGGACCGATTCCGAATCATGACTCGATAAGGCTCTTGCCCCGATTTCGATCCCCTGTCATCATGTCTCGAGCTTGACTTATTTTGTCGGAGACGGAGATACGATGAGCCCGATTTAACCCGTATACAATCATATCTTTATAAACTATGTTATTATCTAGAGCCATATTACGTAAAGAAGAAGAATGCATGAAGGAAGTTAGTCCCCAGAATATGCGATCATATTCATATGTATAGAACTACTTTTATAAATTTGTACACGCAATCAAATTAATTGTTTAATCGCAGAGTTTTACTTTATTTATTAATATTTATATACTTGTTCTGTAAATTTCCAACACATTGCTAATATGAAGGAATACAAAAAAGGAATTTTGAATCGTAATGAAGTTTTAAAGATCATGAGTGGAAATCAAGGGAGAAAGACGAAAACAAAAAATCATGTCAATGAAGAAACTTTCAACAACAACTTATAACTTAAATGATTTAAATATATAACTTAAATCATTTTATAACTTAAATATATGAATTTATAATTATTAACGTATGATATACGTGCGACGCACGTGAGAGTAACTAATGTACTATATTATCAGCACGAAGATCAAAAGTTAAATATAAAAGACTAAAATGGTCCGATAAAATTAAATTTTCATGCCCTTAATTAAAAGTTATATTAATAATACCTTTAATATTAACAAACAAATTATGTAAGCTACAAAAGTTAGTTTTGTAACATTAATTTTAACTTAGGATTATCAAAATATTTATTACGGTACATATATATTCTTTACTTTATAAAGTTAAGCTCTTTAACTTCTTATGCTATAATATCTTTTTGAGCTAAAATTTATAATTCATATGTTTTATCTTTTACTTTTATTTTTTTACCTTAAATATTCAAATTGTTATGATTTATAAGTGCAATTATTTTCTTATAAATCCAAGTATGATTTAAAGTGTTTTACCATCTATATAAAAAAATAATATAATTTTTTTAATTTTATACTAATTATACAAAATACATGGCAACGCACGTGTCCAGGGACTAGTCGAGTAAATATATGCGACAGTGTGTGTCCAGCCATAGGGCCCACTTAAACGTCCGTCTCCCAATCAAAATCGAACAACTCAGCACAGCTTATGTCAAATGTAGAAACTCCGTTTACATTTATCCACCCCACTCCCCTCCATCTCTGCAAAATCTATTTTCCCATCCCATTTATTACAGCTATTATACGACAGTACTATATACTGTTCATTTCTCTGAAAAATTTCAAGAATTACAGAACTAGCAATTTAAATTCTTAACAAATTTATCAAAACCAGCGGATCGGGAACTGCAATTGAAGGGGTCACACACGCGTATGAGCGATCGGTAATCTCGATCTATGCTGTTAATAACCTCATGCAACATGTTTGCCTGATTTTGTGTTTATTCAATTTAATTTATTCTTGTTGCATTAGAAATTGAATGTAATAGGTTTGAAATGTTAGGGTTAGATCCTCTTAACTTTATAGAATTTGACTTCTATTATTAAAATGTACATAGTTGGTGTTTTACTTTTATTTTATACTCCTAGAAAGCGAACATTTGCATCGACAAAGTAAATGCATTAGTTAGTTATATCATTTGTTGGACCCAAGGGTGTAGCAGGTAACTAGTGGAATAGTCTAGGTGCTCGCAAGCTGGCCCGAACACCACCAACAACAACATACCCAGTATTATCCCACATTGTGGGGTCCGCGTAGGGTAGTGTGTACGCAGACGTTACCCTAACTTAGTGAAGATAGAGAGGCGGTTTCCAAGCTGGCCAGAACAGCACTGTCATAAAATAAAAAAGAAGTTGTTGTCATTCTTAGGAGTTTGTTTGACATAGATGATCCTGTTAGAAATTAAGACGTCAAAAAGTTCAACTCTCACCTTTTGTGTTCGCTTGTAGTTATATGCTTGTGGAAGAAAGATGGTGAAGTTGACTCTGATTGCTCGTGTGACTGATGGTCTTCCGTTAGCGGAGGGGCTGGATGATGGTCGTGATGTTCCAGATGCAGATTTCTACAAACAGCAGGTCAAGGCCTTATTCAAGAACCTGTCAATGCGCCAAAATGACGCTTCAAGGATGTCTATTGAAACTGGACCTTATATCTTCCAGTATCCTTTATTCATGTACTTTCTGATGTACATTATGATGTGTTTTGATTTCACTCTCGAAGCACAAGAGAATTCGGCAACTTCCTGTCTGAGCTTGACAAGTTATTTCTTCTGATAGGGTTTTGCGAGGGGAGGGGGTGGGAATATTTAATGAATATTTAACATTTTTAATAATCATTCTGCCCCTTGTCGGTACTGGTTATTGGGGTTATTTCAATTTGAAACTCTACCAAGTCACAATACCAATTAGAAGGAAAATTCTAGTAGTTGATGGAATGTTCAACATTCATAGATTTTAACTTCTTTTTTCGGTTGCAATTTAACAGACAAGATGGAGTTTTCTGGATTTTTTCCGAAATGGTCAGTGTGGCTGACTTAGTGCTTTTGATGAATGAGATTTTGCCTTGGATGTGTAGAAGCTGTTAAATACTCTTGGTCCCATTTTGCACATTCCTTCTTTTGGTCTAGTTAATTGTTTTTCCACCTGATAAGATTTCACAGCTAAAACATTGTATTTTTAGTTTTTTTTCCTGGATTTATGAGGAGCATCAATTTCATCATTAACATGACTGATTGAATATGAAATCTAAATGATGTTTTGGCATCTTAATCATTAACGTAATCATCCTAAGTATATGTGAACTTTAGGAGTAACCATGTTGCCTTTACTACTTCTTCAGTCATGTGTACTTTCTGAACTACCTGTAATATTTGATCTACTGTCTCTTATTCTCCCTCTTGAATAAGTCCCTTTCATGTATCTAGTATTCTCTTAACCCATGTTCTCAGTTATATCATTGAAGGACATGTTTGTTATTTGACAATGTGTGATCGCTCTTATCCCAAGAAACTTGCCTTTCAATACCTGGAGGACCTTAAGAATGAGTTTGAGCGTATAAATGGGAGTCAAATTGAAACTGCTGCTAGACCATATGCTTTTATTAAATTTGGTAAGAAATTATGTTCTTCTTACGCCTTTGCATTCCAACTATATTTCGTTGACACCGATTTTCTAATACTTGCATTATGTGATTTTTTCCCTGTTGTAAAGATACATTCATACAGAAGACGAAGAAACTGTACCAGGATACAAGAACTCAACGCAATATTTCTAAGTTGAATGATGAGCTTTACGAAGTTCATCAGATAATGACTCGAAATGTACAAGAAGTTCTTGGTGTTGGTGAAAAGTTGGATCGTAAGTTTCTTATCCTAACATTTCCTTATCTTCAGTACCTTATATTAGCATTAGCTCGTCGTTCTGGATTTCTTCAATTTGATAATCTCAAAAGCATTGTGCTGTTAATTTGTTTTTTCAGTTTATTATATAAGCAATACCAATCAATTGATATCAACATTGAGTTTGTGTCATTACACTTGCATTATTTCCGGTGTTTGTAAGGAGTATTTCTAGTCTGGTTAGAGACTTGTAGGTCCATGTATGATAAGTGTGAGAATTAGAGAATCTATTCTTTCAACTTAACTTGTCTTAATTTTTTTAAATTATTATTGGAATGAAACAGACCTGAATATAGCAGAGTGGATACAAAAGATTCTTATAGCAAAACCCTACTAATTCGCGATTAGGACATAGTTGATTGATATTGTTATCCTCATTTACCGGTTAATGGTGGACTTTTTTTTTTTTGTAAAAAATTCGCATAATAACCTGCCAGAAGTAGTGTCTATTTGGTAGTGTATCATCACAACTCTAAGACGTAGTTTATATGTCGTGATGTAACTAATGCAATGTTTGGTTAGCGGTAATAAATAGTACATGCATTATGTTATACAAGAATTTATGTATTAACTTATGGGGGATATATGAATACGTGTATTAACAGTGCAGGGATTAAATTATTTAAAGACAAAACTGCCCTTTTAAAGTGAATAATCCATGTATAACAGTCTCCTTGTTCTTAATCACTGCATAACAATCCTTCTTTATTAATCCCGCATAAAATTCGCGTATAACTAGTATGTGAACAAAACGACCCCTTAAGTTATAATTGTGTAGGCTGTAGGTTATATGCTTTATTGAAGACAGAAAATAACAATTTTTGGTTTTAGTGTTGTGCTAATTTAATATGAAGTAAGAATGGTTCTGAACTTGTGCAATGAGATTTTATTATGGAATCAATAATTTCATACTAAAAAAAAGTGGGTTTTGGCTATACTTTTGAGAAAAACTATTATGGATTTGGTGTAAAAATAGTGGACCCAAATCCAACTCTGTGCAAGTAGAATTAAGAGTTGCATTAGTTCTGACAATATTTGGTTTTTCTAAATCCGAAAGTCACATGGCATTAGTCAGTTGAAATTTTGTATCTTTGACATTGATCAGACACTTATGATGATGTATGGTTTTTTATCTAGTTGGTTCTCCCTCTATTTTCACCCTTCCCACGTTCATTGTCCTATTCTCTATAAAATTTATGATCATAGTAGGTGACTAGCTTGTCTATGTATCAATTTTTGCAGAGGTCAGTCAGATGTCTAGTCGCTTGACATCTGAATCCCGGATATATGCTGATAAAGCAAAAGACTTGAATCGTCAGGTTAGTTTCATTGCCTTCACTAGATGATGACCTCATAATTTTGTTTGGAAGTTGTACTTTCACTTTTAGCTAGTAGGAACAGGAAACCCGTACAAGGATCTGAGAGAACATAAAGCTCGGTATTCATTCTTTGGGTTCCCTTAGAATGCACGAGTCATGTTGCATTTGCAATGTTTCAAAAAGAATTAAATGCAAGCTAAACATATGCTCATTAATATTTTCAGCAATGTCATGTATGTAAAGACCTTGTTGAAGTTTATGGGGCTTGACTTGCACAATAGTCTTTTGCGTGATATATCACCCATGAAAATCACTCCATTCTAGCTGTACTTGCACTAGGATTAGATGTTGGCTGGAGCTGGACTAGTTTTGCCTTAGACTAGTTCAATCAGCAAGTACGCTTCAGTCTATCATATATGGTTTCTCTTTCTGGTTCTCGATTTAGGTACCTTGTTATCAGATACACGCAAAGACGAGCAACCTATGTAACTGATGGTTATCGGCTCACTTTTTCTCTTTATGCATGTGTATCTGGTTCTTTCACGTTGCTTTAATTACTGATCATTTCTTGACGTCTTTAGGCTTTGATTCGGAAATGGGCGCCTGTTGCTATTGTCCTTGGAGTTGTCATTCTCCTCTTTTGGGTTAGAACAAAGATTTGGTGATGTTGCCATGTAGATGCAGCTCAGTGATGAAGACACTTCTGATTTGCCCCTTCTGTCACCCAGACGACCACCTGAGAGTTCAGTTGTCCAGCATGTGTAGTGCGTGCTTTCCAGCTGTGGTTGCTAGTCTAGCCATGCCAGTTTTTAAGTGTAAAAGAGAGGAAACGAAGCGTGATGGATGAACTATGTTGCTAATTTTTTTTTTCATTCTCTTTGACATGTGTTCCTTTTTTTGGGTCTTATTAGTTAACCTCAACACTTCGGGCGAGGTCATTGTAGTTCCAGAGATGAAAGGTCACGACTTCGAGAAGTTAAAGCAAAATACAAATTAGGCCTCACTGTGTACAATTTCCAGTGTCCACTACTATGAGTTCTGCTGCTTTTTTTTCTATCTCAATTATTAGCATCTTGAAGCATGAAAGAATTGAATGAATTCTGCTTCCAAGGGAAAGACTGGATGACAACGAATTTTGTACGTCCAATTTCAGTATGGTATGGTAAAAGGACGGGTTTACATGTTTTGACTACAAACAATTTCGAAAGAGCCCGTAATTTCTCAGATGTTGAGTTTATTGATGGGTTTCTATCAGTTTTTTTAACCTAAGGACTTGTTTACTCCGAAAATCGGATAACAATTGAATTTATACGTGGGACAAAAAGATACGCGGTTATGTTTGGTACTAGAAAGGCAAATGAAGAATGAAATAAAATTATAATGTATAAATGAGAAATTGAAGTATGAGGTAATAAGTTTGCATATGCTTTCTAATGGTATATTTCAGATGATCCTTTACATTTATGATTGCTCCCTATATATAGGGGGGGAAAAATTACTTTATGATTCAAAAGTCTTCTGCTTTTGGTGATTGAACAGTTTCCTTAACTTTAGACGTGATTTGCGGAAAGGTACAACGGATCTATTGACTATCTCAACTTTGTATATAGCCTTGGATCCAATATCGATCTCGAGGTCATAGCTTTGGATCCGATATCGGTCTCGAGGTCATAACTTTGGATCCAATATTGGTCTCGATGTCATAGCCTTGGATCTAATGTCGGTCTCGAGGTCATATCTTTGGATCCGATATCGATCTCGAGGTCATATCCTCGAGGTTCCCAATAAATTCGGTGGTGATGGTCGATTTGGCACCGAGGATCGATATTTCCAGTTCTAAGCTAGGATCGATCTTGAGCTCTCGGGATCGATAGATCGACATCGGTTATCCTAACCACTGTCAATATCAAGACCGACCCTTAGCTGATTTTGTCA
This sequence comes from Nicotiana obtusifolia, assembly GCA_002018475.1. Lineage (NCBI taxonomy): Eukaryota > Viridiplantae > Streptophyta > Magnoliopsida > Solanales > Solanaceae > Nicotiana > Nicotiana obtusifolia. The sequence goes on from MCJB01049352.1 coordinate 216,212, forward strand.
ATATATGGATAAACCCGACTTTACATACACGACTTTAATCTTCTGTTCTTGTCTTATTCTGCATGACCTGGGATGCATTTAAAGTCAGTATTCCAAATTCCAATCAATTTATATGCTGAAATCTTCATTACCGTCAAGTTTATTGCTAGAATTTGATATCTAAACAGGAAAAGTAAACAGTACCAATCATGCGATTTACTCAAGTTCTCCCTTTCGTTCTCACCCTTCTTGATCTTTTCCTTGTCCTGTCCCTTTCTCCTTTCATTTTCCCTTTATCTCTCTGCCTTTTTTTCTTCATTTCTTTTGTCTTTTTCTTCTTTTCTGTTCGTTTTCTTCGTTTGATTTTTAGATGGATATGTATACCCATGAAGTTACAATTCTAGGGCAATCACATGAAATCGACAAAAGTAGCTCCACTTGTGGCGCCGGCATCATATCATATCAAGTGTTACCCTGTTGATGCTAGATCAAAATACTTACTATAATATTAAAAAGACAAAGGGAAACTTCGAAAAATGTTGAGTAGTCGCCGTCGGTATGATTTAAGGTCTTTGGTCTCCTTATATGGTTTGGGACAATTCTCATCTCAAATTTTTGGGTTGAGTTAGGCCTAAGGTATAATAATAGTATCAAAGCCAGGCCAATCCCAATATTGTTACTGGTATCAAAGCCAGGTCCATCCCAATATTATTATCGGTATCAAAGCCAGGCCCATTCCAATATTGTTACCGATATTGGACCACATTTATATTGTTCACGCTTCATAGTGCAGGCCTGGGCATGAAGGTACGTGTTGAGTTGTGCCAAGTCGGTGTGATTTTAGGTTATTGGTCTCGTCTTGAAAAATCTTATCTCATAATCTCTAGCTTTTGAGGTTAGTTAGGCACAAGTCCATTTATCAAAAACACAGATCGAAATGCTGCTAATCATTTACAAGTTGTTTTAACAAAAGTTATCCAAATGGAGAAGTGGCTTGTACACGCAGCGCAATTCAAAAACGCTATCTTTAAGTTCAACTACAGCCATTAGCAAATTTGAGCTGTGAACCCTTTTCTGTATCCTACAGGTACTATATGCTTTTACTTCAAAACCTCAAATTCTGATCTCAAGTTCTGTTTAATCAATATGTCTTGTTTTTAGTGTCTCAAATTAGAGGAATTTGACATAGGATGCTGGTGTGTGCAGGCTAAAATGGCAGGTGAACCAGTTAATGTGAATGAATTTCAAGACCTAGCTAAGAAAGCTCTTCCAAAGATGTACTATGACTTCTTTGCTGGAGGAGCTGAGGATCAGTATACACTAAATGAAAATATAGAAGCATTTCGTAGGATCACGTAAGTTTGTACAATTTTTTCTCTTGATTTGGCAACAGAGATCATAGTACTAACCTTTTCAGAAACTCAGTATTAGGCCAAGAATACTTACTGATGTGAGCAGGATAGACATGTCAACTACTATACTCGGTCACAAGACGTCGGCTCCCATTATGGTTGCCCCAACTTCCTCACATCAATTGGCACATCCTGAAGGTTTGGATAAAATTACTTAGTGAAAAAGGTCCAAATTTACCCCTCTACTATGTGAAATATTTTAATTTACCATCTGTTATATACTTTACTTCCATTCATACCTTACCATTAGCGAATTAGTCTCGTATTTGCCCTTGACTTTAGTGGAGCTCAAATTGGAGCTATGTTAGGGTCAAGGGTAAATATGAAACTGCTAATGGCAAGTACGAATGTTCCGAAAGTATAAAATTAAAGTATTTCATGCAGTCGAGGGGTATTATTAACCATTTTGCTTATCAATTATAATTACCTAGTCTGTTAGCGGAGTACTGTGTAACTCTTATTCCATTGTATTTATGCCAGGGGAAGTTGCAACAGCTAGAGGTGCTGCAGCATGTAATGTTATTATGGTAATAGTTTTCCAAAATAGCAGATCCATTCTCAATTAACGGTGTGTGAATATTGAGTTGTCTTGATTCATAGGGATTGTCATTTGGGGCTACATGCACCATTGAGGAGGTTGCTTCAAGCTGCAACGCTGTTCGCTTCTTCCAAACATATGTAAATTATTATTATTCCTGTCTCTCATGATTTTCATATATCTTTACTGATTTTGTGTTTTGTTAACAGATTGGGTTTTATTCCTTGTTAATAGGTTTACAAACGGAGAGATATAACCGAACTTATGGTACACAAAGCTGAGAGCAATGGATTCAGGGCTATAATTCTCACTGCTGATACTCCGAGGCTTGGCAGAAGGGAGGCTGATATAAAGAATAAGTAAGTTGTATATCCTTTTTACTTGAATTCTTTTCATTGTTCATCTCATCTGGAAGATGTCGGTTTCAACATTTTAGTACTTAAGAAATTTTATAAATTTTGGAATCCTGTGTTGATCAACAAAGAGTCGGAATTGCAGGATGATTTCACCTCGGTTGAGGAACTTTGAAGGTCTTATAACAACTGAAGTAGTTTCTGTAAGATAAACCATTAATATCCTAGCTTTTAATCAAAAGGAATTTTTATATATCAACTTGAAACTAGTGTAGACAATGCTTATTAATCCACTAATAAAACTATGCAGGATAAGGGCTCAAATCTTGAAGCATACGCTGCAGGAACTCTTGATCCTTCGCTTTGCTGGAAGGTACAAGATTTAAAAGTTAAATGTATGCATTCCTTAGTACCAGTGTTTTAAAAGGCGTTTTCGGGGCGAGGCGCACCACAAATGCCCCGAGGCGATGGTGTAGGGCGAAAGTTTCAAGAGGCGTACGCCCAACAATTCGGGTGTACGCTCGGGCGTTCGGCCAACATATGTAAAATTGCTGAGCTACAAAGTACATTAGAGAAGGATCAGAGTTTCATGGTTTTAGAGTTCAATACAAATATAGGATAGGGTAGCCCGGTGTACTAAGCTCCCGCTCTGTGCGGTATCCGGGGAAGGGACTGACACAAGTGTCTATTGTATGCAGCCTTATCCTGCATTTTTTCAAGAGGCTATTTCCATGGCTCGAACCCATGATCTTCTTGTCATATGGCTAACAACTTTACCAGTTACGCCAAGGCTCCCGTCAATACAAATATATGATCTACTATATTATTCTGGAATCCTCAGTCTCCAAAACTTCTGCAGGATATAGCATGGTTAAAATCAGTTACCAATTTGCCAATTCTGATTAAGGGCGTTCTCACTGGTGAAGATGGTATAATTATGATCACTGAGCCTTTAGCTATTTGCATAGAAAGCTTCAAATTTTCCTACCAAGTCTGAGTGTGCATTTCTTCTAAAGACTTGGCATGTACTACTACTTTTTGCAGCAATAATAGCAGTTGAAGCAGGAGTTGCAGGAATTATTGTCTCTAACCATGGAGCTCGGCAACTAGATTATACTCCAGCTACTATTTCTGTTCTTGAAGAGGTGATTTCCTTCCTTACATGATTGATGTCTTGCTACAGAAAGCTCATTTGAATTCTTTTCAATAGAAAGTTGAAATATGTTATTTGAATTCTTAAAAGTTTTTAGATTAATAGATTTGAAATCTCCTCTTTAATCCAAATGGCTCCATCAAAAGTGAACCAAAATCTTTCAACGTATATATATTGGCTTCCGTATATTCCTCCTTAAATTCCAATGGTTTTAGGTGGTCAATGCTGTTCAAGGCAAAGTTCCAGTTCTTCTTGATGGAGGAATTAGGCGAGGAACAGACATATTCAAGGCCTTAGCACTTGGCGCAAAAGCTGTTCTGGTAAACTTACATGACTTAAAGAAACTGACTTAACTTATATACACTGACAATATAAATAACTTTTACACTATCGTTTAATTTAACCTAGTCCATATTCCTGCAGATTGGTCGACCGATTATCTACGGCCTGGCCGCTAAGGGAGAGTCTGGGGTAAAGCAAGTCATTGAAATGCTGAAGAATGAACTTGAGCAGACAATGGCTCTTGCTGGCTGCTGCAATGTGAATGATATTACCAAAAGCCATGTTAAGACAGAAAAAGAAAGTTTCCTTAGTAAGATGTAGTTTCCATGCTCTGTACCTTAAATAAATGGACTGGCCCCAACTCAACAATATTGTCATATCTTGCTTTGTGATAATCTTATGTGCGCAGAAGCATTATCAATGCTTGTATATGATTTTTGATACTTTCGAATAATAAAATCCTTGTATTATTTCCTTATGGTACCTACACATCAGCTGAATGTTGTTAGGATCGATTCACTCAAACACTCTGAACTGATGAAAAGATAAAGAGATCTTGGAGAGAAAGTTGAGAGAGAGAAAGAGAATTAGTGAGAGGCTGATTTCGTGGTAATACCCCGTTAGAGTAAATTTTCACAGCGGCGGAATATATATTAATAGTCAAGGGTATTCACAATTACAGAGAATAAAAAAATGAGAATGAACAGTACATCATATATTAATCAGGCTCCACACCTAACAAATGTTCCTTGATTTGCCCAACAATTCTCTGTTACAGAGAAGACCATTGTCATCAACATCCAGAAAGTTAATTGGGGGAGTGTGGCGAACATTGGGAGATATTTCAAGATTGAAAAAACATTTTTGGTTGATGGCAAATTGAGTGGGAAATTCAGTACAGTCAAGTGGCTCAAGAATTATGTGTAATGTAATTGGAAGTACCTTGAGCTCCTAGAGCTGTACTAACTGTTACATAATCATCATCATAATAATAACAATCTACTATTTTAAAAGTGGGAACCTCAAAAGTTAAATTATCAAAATGCCCATTAAAAAATAAAATAATTTGTAAATCATTTATTTAATTAACAATAATATTTAACAATATATAAGGAAGAAACTTACCAGATTAATATTGTCCTTCTATATAGAGTTGTGTTCATTCTGAATAGTCTTCGTTTTTGTGTAAGCATACAAATATACGGAGAGATTCAAAAAAAGAATACGGATGCATTTGGATATAATCTGAAACGGTGGTTAAAGAAGAAGAAAAAGGTGCTGGACGTCAAAGGCGGACTCAGGATTTCAAGAAGATAGGTATACTATTACAAAAAGGTAAATCTAGAATTTATATTTGATGGGTTCAACTTTTATGTTCTTATTATAAATTCATTATCATTTTAAAAAATATAGATTAAAATTACAAAAAATTTTGTACTTTTAGTGATTTTTAACATATATACCTATGCTCTATATACTAGAATCATTGAACCATGCTACATCAATTCATTCACTGCTATTAGTTTTAATTATTAAAAGTTCCGCGATGATCAAGTAAGATCAAGGAGTTTAATGTGTTAGATTTGTGGATTTTGAATGAATATACCAAATAAAAAGAAGAAAAAAGAAAAAATACTTAATTAAAACGCAATGCCTACAAATTGAGCTTTGAACATCTAACTTCACTCGTAAAAGTACAAACAATGATCATTACACTATAAAACTCTTTGAGCTTGCGTGCAGACATATATTTTTAAAGAATTTTTAAAAGATTATAATATTATTGTACATGAAAAAAAAAAACATGGATTCAGATGCTCCATGCGCCGATACATAGATACGCCCCCCCTGGTGGATATGGCAGTGATAGAATTTAGTATGTAATCGATTATGATGACAATTGGCGACGAATAAAATTGAATGCAAAGGCCCCATGTTTACAATTATTTGGAGATAGTTCGTGCATATAAGGACATCAAAGACCTTAAATCACATTAATGTAGGATAATTCAACACACCCCTCACACCCAGGGGCGGATCTACATGGTCTACACCGGGTGCTGAAGCACCCATTAACCCCGACACAAACTCTGTATAATTGTATAGAAAATACAGGGAATACTGATATAAATAACTAGCTAGCACCCATTAAACAAAAAGTCTTCTGGGTGCTTTGGTTAAAAGGTGAGAATAGAGCACACAAATATGAAGTGGTTAAGGGATCGAATCTTGCATAAAGCAATTTTTTTATATGGCCAGAAAGTGAGCACCCACGACCTTAAAATCCTGGATCCGCCACTGCTCACACCCAGGCTTGCACTCTGGAGCGTGGATAACATAATTGGGGACCCAACATCGGTAACAATAATTGGGATGAACATGGCTCTAATACTATGATAAATGGACTTTGGGCCTAACTCAACTCCAAAAATTAGCTTATAAGCTGAGGATTGCTCAAAACCATATAAGGAGATCAAATCCAATGTCATATTATGTGTCAACTCAACAAATACAATGTCATATTATGTGTCCATCTGATGAAGAGATTTGACATGTAAATCTTGTAATGACTGCCACATATTTGATTGGTTTTCTATTAGCAAAAGTCAGTGCAAAGAAAAACTTCCACGTCGTATACCGCCGTATAATTTACAAATATTCCTTGATTTTTATTTAAACCTCACTTCTTCTTTTTCTCTTCATCAAGAACTCCTGTTCTTTTTCGTTTTTTTTTCCATGCACTAGATTATATATTAGCACCTCATAAATAAAAAAGTCACTTAATTACATATGATGTGACTAAGTATTTGATTGTTTATTTTGCAAGTTCAGAAAATTCTCCTTAATTTGAGCTTAAATTATCAAGTCGCTAACCAATGATCATATCGTCATTATTTACGGTTATTCTTCAATATTTATTTTAGTGCATAAAAATATGTTTTAACTAATAATTTTATGTGTTTATTAAAATTTATCTATTGGCTTATCGATCGACAAGATCATCATTGCCACATGGCCAAGGCATGAAGGAAAAACAAGAGACTTTCTATGTGAAAGGGTGCAAAGTGAACTAACTCAGCGGCGGATCCAGGATTTTAAGGTCGTGGGTGCTCACTTTATATTTGTGCACTTTATTCTCACCTCTTAACCAAAGCACCTAGAAAACTTTTTGTTTAATGTGTGTTTGTTAGTTCTTTATACCAATATTCCCTGTATTTTTATATAATTATACAGAATTTGCGTTGGGATTAATGAATACTTCAGCACCCGGTACGATTAACGTAAATTCGCCCCTAAATGAACTTAGCACCTTCCGAAAGTTAGAAAGTTTTTTTTCTTACAAGATATGATTTTGAATATGGGAATGACAACAACGTCAAAGCAACTGGCAAAAAATTTTGGGTCTTATTTTTTTAAATTCACACCTCTTAAATTTTTGATTTCCTAAATCTGTGATATTGGAAAAATCAAATACATATTTGTTGTATTAAGGAACGGCATATTAGTTAGTGTTATAATTAATTTTGTTTTCTATTGCTAAGTTGAAATCCATTAATTGACTTATATGGTGTATGTATAAGAATTATGTGAAAATTAAGTTTAAGTTGAAGGCTGATATTAAGTGGAGTATCTTATTTGGAGGGATCATGTCCAAACTATAAAAGTTTTAAGATCATGAGAATAAATTATATTTGCATTTTAATGATATAACCTTTTCGGAATATATATGATTCTCGAAAACTACATCAATATTATTTAAACATATTATTCTTTTTGCATAGATTCACACACATATTGACTACTTAAATAAAAAATAAAATGACATTCATAAATCAATAAATAAAGATAACTGTTTACCCTTGAATTTGGATAACAATTAAATTTGTATGTGATTTTAAGGACACGTGATTTGGTTTGATACAACCAACAAAAGGATGAATGAAAATAAAGACTGAATTCAATAAGTAAATTGAGAAAGAATACAAACCATCAATGTAGAATAGCTTCACTGTAGTAAAATTCTCTAAGATAGACAAATATGAAGCAAATTGATAAAGAAAACAATTAGAGCAGACTGTACTTTGTATATTGATCGTTGATTGTGTTGTGTGTCAATTATGCTACCCCTTTGTATAGGGAGGGGAATGAGTCTTATATAAGGTAAAAAACCTATCTACAAGGTAAAATATCCCTAGAATTAATGACTTTAACGTCTTTGTTGATTTCCGTCGTGATTCCCGCCGAGATATTTATGTATCACGAGATTTCTGGTCCTTCTATTTACGCAAATCTGATAATTTTACCGTAGGGCGTTTTACCCCAATGGATCTCAACTATCTCGTCTCGGACACCTTGGCTTCGAGTTCCGATCCGATGACATCCGGTCTCGACCTATCGAGCAGTAATTCCAATCGACGCCGGTCGTACGAATTCAAAATCGATATTCCCTATGCAAGCAATCGAATTTGATCCCATACAATAATTTTATGAGAAGATAAAATTGTCATGCTTTTATGATGTAGTTTGCATGTTAATAATAGTGAAATTACTTATTGGAGGAGAGAGCAGGAGAAAAAGAAAATAATAATTACAAAAGAAATATAAATTAAAACTACACAAGTTCTTATGATAAAAAGTTCATTTGATAAACTATATTGTTATACTATATAGATAAATAATGTAATTTTAAATATATAAGTATGATCACTCTACTTTATGGGAAGATGTTATTGAAAATGATGGTAACATTCTTGAAAAAGTTGAAAGATCATGATAAAACAATCATATGCTTTTCTAATGTTAGAATCTCAATTTACAAAGATAATACGCCAACAATCTTATGTACTTATATATCTTATTATTATGTAGAGTGAAATTATATTAAATTTCTCGATTTCTTTTTCAGCTAGGGAGTTTTGACGACAAGAGTCATGGTAATAAAAAAGCAACCTAAATGGACGAAAGAAATATGCATCATGAATAACATTTATAAAGAAGTATTAAGTAAGATACGCTTTATTACATGTTTTTATCTTATAAAATCTAAAAAAGTAAAAAAATAATATATGTCTAATTAGACTTTATATTCTTTTATAAATTATAAACTACATAATTCGATATATACGTGTACCGCATGTGGCCAGAAATTAATTTAAATAAAACCACGTTATTTTCTTTTGCCTTCTAATTTTGTCGGCCTATATATACTGATCATCGACAAAGAAGTTTGCATGTATCGTAGGCACGCACAATTACGAACCAACAAGTTTTCATTAATTTTATCCTATTTTTCATTTTTTCAATAGCATTTTTTAAGAGACACGTCATGACATGGTTACTAAAAATTTAAAAAAGTTTGATGCACTAAGCTCCCATTGTAACGAGAAAGGTCGAACTACAAAAATCTATTGTAGTCTATTGTACATAGTCTTGCCTTGTATTTTTATAAGAGGCTGTTTTCAGCAACTTTACCAATTATGTCAAGGCTCCCCTTCATATTTAGCATTTATATATTTTTTGTTAAATTCTTAACTGCACTATGTTTAATTAAATCAATTAATTTGCTATAAATATCAAGTGCATGTAAGTTTTACTTTCTTTTATAGTTGAGAGGACGTGGAATTTTGTAGCCTCATCAGTGAAATTAACTATTCTTATTTTTTGACGTATCTGACTAGAAACCTGAAAAGCGTTATTTTGTAATTGTTGTGACAACAATATAACATCTAGTTTGACGATTAACATAACGGAAGGTTAAACATATCAAGCTACATATACAAGGGGGATCAAAACTTGAATTAATTTCTAATTCAAAGATTGTAATTGCTTTTTTTGCCGGCTTCACAAGATGCAATAGCTTGCAAATATGTGATGAATGAATTACAACTTGAAGTGATAACAAGGCCAGAACTAGAACGACGCCGTCCAAAAGGAGAAGAAGAAAAATAAAAAAGACGCATTATGTGCATCTAGTCTTAGGGGTTGTTTGGTAGACTGTACTAAGTAAAATGATCCATCTATAAAAATTTAATCCGTTCAACATAATATTTGGTTGATCAATTCAATTTATGCATACCTAATATATGGATTACTTATACCTCATAGGAGGGCTTAGCTAATACCAAGGAAACCAAGGGATTACTAATCCCCGCATTAATTATACTTGGATAAGACCCTAAAATTACTAAACCCCCTCAAACCCTTTTCCAAAATTTCTTTATATACAGAAAGAAGAATATCCAAGGTTATAATTGTAAAGAAGATTTTGTACAGTTTTAAACCAAACACAAGCTATTTTTTAATACAATGAACCAAACACTTGATAAAAAATAATCACAGTACTACAATCCCTGCATTACTAATCCCTACATTACTTATGTTCGTGCCAAACGAACCCTCAGTAATAATTGAAGTAGTGCTTCTATAAACATATAGTAATCTCCTAAATAAAGTCATTTAACTAGACTTCACATTCTTTGAATGAAATAGCAAAAATAGATTGCACTTTAGATTTTCAATGAGGCAGCATAGGAAATCGTTTCGGCTCAAGCTTTTCAGATTCCCCATGAAATTCATCTCTCTATATTAAGGTGGAGAAGAGCAACGTAAAATGGTAAACAAAGTGCAACTCAGAATCATAAGATGGCGGCCAAAGACTCTGCTGCTTATGTCGACGAATTCTATTTCTCAGCATTGTATGATGAAGAACAATTGTTTCCCATTTTAGATGAAAAATACGCAGAGGAGTTGCAATTGCAAGAGGCCTTAATGTCCGCAGCCACCATTTCTGTATTCAATAAGTTTAAGAGGGTCAAGAGGGAAATCGGAGAATCTTCTGGAAATTTATGTATGATTTGTATGGAAAATAAACCCACAAATGAAATGTTCGGAAATAGCTCTTATTGCTCACATTCTTTCTGTGTACTCTGCATCAGCAAATATGTTGCTAGCAAAATACAAGAAAACACTAAGGTTATCAAGTGTCCGGATTTCTCTTGTAAAGGCATAATTAAACCACAATTTTTGCGAGAAATTGTTCCTAAAGAAGTGTTTGATAGATGGAAGACTGCTTTGTGTGAATCTCTGATTTTGGGTTCACAGAAATTTTATTGTCCTTACAAAGATTGTGCAGCTATGTTGGTGGACGATGGGAGTGAAAATGTAACAGAATGTGAGTGTCCAAATTGTCGTCGATTGTTCTGTGGTCAGTGCAATGTCTCGTGGCATAGGGGATTGGATTGCAAAGAGTTCCAGCGTTTGGGCAGAAACGAGAAAGGGAAGGATTTAGCTGTGATGCTGACGGAGTTTGCCAAGAACAAGAAATGGCGGAGATGTCCCAACTGCAAAATCTATGTTGAAAAGCGTAATGGCTGTTTACACATAACTTGCGGGTAATTTTCTCATCTATTGATCTTAAGCACTTATTACTTAATTCTTTTGTATTTGCTACGAGAACTCTTTCACTAAGACCGGATCTTGCAAACAGTATTCTTCCTAAAAAAAATTAGAGCGGATACCTTTCTTATATACTATACGCAATTTTATATTTTCGGATTAACTTAACTTTAAGAAAAGATTATATAAAAGAATAAAGAGCCTATCTTCTTCTTTCTTTCGAAATCCAAAAACAATGGGATGGGCATCTTTCTATTTCTGCTACTATGCCTCCTGTTTACTGTTTAGTTCAGTTACTTTTTTTTTCTTGCAAACAAGAAGGGAAAAAATAGGCGATTTGAATCCCCGTTCTTTTGATTTCCTCTTGTCTGCTTTCTTGATAGCGAAGTCAGATAGTTCTTTCTTGCTTTCCTTCTATCTTTCTTTCTATTTCAAAGCTTGTACTTTGGTTCAGATCACTACTTACTTACTTGACTTGCCCCTTTTTTTTTTTTAAGTAAAGAGGAAGTCGTGCAAGAGGTAAAATGAAATGTTTAAGGTTATAATTTTCTTATAATACCTTTGAGCAAATTAAAAAAAAAGTATTATATATATAATTAAACTGAGAAAATAATTTTTATCGGTGATGATTATTTTTCTTATTGGACTTGGTACGTAGGCGGATTTAGTGCAATAGTTACAGTTTCGTGAAACCAAATATTTTTGTTTAAATTTTGTATTTGTATTAAAAAATCGTGTATAAAAATATTTAGCAAGGAACTCAATTTGTTAATCCAATAATTTGTATATTAGTTTGAAATTTTTGTAGAAATCTACAAATTTAAAATTTTGAATCCGCCTTTGTTGGTACTGTTAGGATATACTATTAACCATGTGGTTTGATTATAGTATTATGTTTTATTTATTGGAACAATTGTTTATTTATTTATTCAATTCAATAAAATCTTAATTCAAATAGATCATTTGTTCATATGTGTGCCCTTTACTTATATAGTAGACGATTTAGTGTATGGAGCTTTAGCTCATGCGCGGAAGATTAAATTGTCGGTTCTTATAAGTTATAAAGTTAATGTTCACAATCAAAGATGAAACTAGGCAAAGCATCTTGATGATTGTAGCATAAGATTAAATTATAATCTATCTTGATTATGGGAATGGTTTAGTTCCGACTTCTTATGCTAGTACATTTTTGTGTATTGAACGGACCAAGTAGAGATAAGTGTTTTTGTACTGAATATATAAAAAACAACCTCTCTAGCTCATTGAATGTTCTTATACTCTTAATCTTGATATAATTATTATGATCAATGTGCTTCGTTCATTATTTTGATTTATTAAAAGGTACGACTCAACTGCGAGTTAATGTATTCCTGGTAAATTGAATAATGACAAAGTGCATTTGTGAAATAATAATTAGTTGATAGAATCCGTGTCTTGACCATTGAGATTGATGATACCCCTTTATGGATGCTTGAAAGTTTTCATGTGAAAACCCTGCAGGTGGATTTTGTATCCGTCACATGAAATAAGTTAAGCGGAAGTATAAAGGATTAAATTAGTCGATGAATTAAATTGTCAGTAATTTAATTTATCTGATTGGTATTTGTAATCTTAACACGGGGAGTTAAATAAGTTTTAATGAATGATTTCGAAATTAAACTGAGGAGTGCAATTATAATTTTCTAGTGGAATAAATTGTAATTTATTGTGGTAGGATTAATTCATTCATATTCCGAATTAATACCACAATAGGAAGCCTCGTTATTAAATCTGTGGTCCCTACTGTGCCTGAATATTCTAGAACGAGGAAATTAAATAGGAAAATAGTATCCTTGGTGGGTTAGGAGACTACTACACATTTTTGGTACGTAGTAGACTCCTACACGTTTTGGCTACTAAGACTTCAAATATGTTTTGGTCTTAAAGAACCAAAAAGACAGCAAAAAAAAAAAAACGTGATATACAAAAACAAAAAAGGGAAACAAAACCGAAAAGGTTATTTAGAACAAAAAGAAGAAAAGCTTCTGTTTTTGCAAAAAACTGTTTTTTGTTTTTTGGTTTTCAAAGATAAACAAAACGTGAAAAAGAAGAAGAAAAATAACTGAGGAGAGCTTCTGTTTTTGGCCGAATTTTCACGCAAAGGATACTATTTTTCTTGAACAAAAATACTTGCCACTCAAGTATCACGTTCAGTAGAAATTCAGGATACACAGTAGAAGATCGTAGACCTGGATAACGCGAATATTATTGAAGATTTGTGCAGTAACTTCAAGAGGTTAGTATTTCTATCTCGTTAATGATTATATTTATCTAGTTTACATGTAAGATTATATGGTCTTGGGTGATTGCTTCCGTTGCGTATATGCCTATTTTCGATCAGGTACGTATGTTCAAATTGAGAAAATTTTGCTATCTTGCAGGTGTGGGCATGATTTTTGCTATGGCTGTGGATTAGACCACAGCTCTGGACATGTTTGTCCGCGATCTTAAAAAGACATTTTGGTCCAAGCATTCCTCCATACATGCAATTGCTTTGGACGACTACTGTTGGCCGTTCTGAACTCGTCAAGTATTGCAATTGATCGAGAATATTGTTATTCCTTTTAGAGTATATTTTGCTTCTTAAAACTTATGTAGTTTATCGATATTACTGTTATTTCTGTTATTACTCTAAATTTCAAGCAACAATTGAATTTATTCGCAGCGTTAAGGATACATAAAACAATTCAATACAATGAAAAATATAATGGCAAATGATTGACTTAAGTAAATGAATAACGATCAAACTGTTAAAGTTGAATAGACTACCGGTAATGGGATGAAACACAATAAGATGTGATAAGAGATAGGAATAGTAATTAATATTTCAGTCCTGTATGTTGCCCCTTACAATGAAGATAAAACGCCCCTCTTATAGACAAGGGAAGAGCCCTAAGTATGGTAAAAGCCTGATTACAAGATAAAAATCTCTCTAATTATGGGATGGAATATCCCTAAAATAATGGCCTAACGTTTATGACGGTTGAAGTCGTGACTCCCGCCGAGATATCAGGAGCCCACGAGATATCCGGTTTTCCCATTATACGGAACTGATCCTTTTGCCATGAGATGCACCTTCCTTGACCAGTGTCGATTGCCTTATCTCGGTCGCCTCAGTTCCGAACCCAGTAGTGCCTGACTTCGGGCGTTCCTTCCTGAAACGCTGGTCCCGATTTTGAAGTAGTTCGGTCTTGCATTGAGCATGAGCCCGACCTTCCTTGTGCGCTCGATTATACTCGACCCAATACAGATAGAGTCTATTTGCTTCCTATTAAAACTATATTTTTTTCTTTAATAGGTAACTAGTGTTAGAATTCACGCGATGCGCGGATCATTTTATGAAATATTAATATTATACAAGTATAAAGCATATTATTTTAATAAATTTTAATTTTAATTTTATCTTTTAATATAATATCCAAAAATATAAAAAATATAAATAAAATTAAAGGATGCACATCATATGGTCATAAAATAAATGACTGTTCCTTTTCGGAATACGTATGATTCTCGAAAATTACATCAATATTATTTAAACATATTATTCTTTTTGCATAGATTCACACACATATCGACTATTTAAATAAAAAATAAAATGTTTCTTTACATCAATAAAATCTTTTGTATTTGTTTCTTTGCTATTATGTTTACGGGTTGTCTGAAATAAAAGAACCTGGGCATCTAAGGATTTATGGGGTAAGGTTTCTTCAGTTATGGAATTAACTAAGTAGGATCAAAATCATTTGCTTTAGGAATTTGTAATTAAATTTTATTTTATAGCTCAAATATTCTTTTAACGATATTTATAATTTTTAAAATTTAATACTATTAGGGGCACACGCAAGATGCGTGTGCCCAAAAATTAGTAGGTTAAAAAAACGGGGATAGTTTTGTTTGTAAACAAATTATACTTAAATTATAATGTGAGGACTATAATACGGGTAATGATGACAAGATAAATTATAACGTGAGGATTGTACTAATGACAAGATTTTATTTTAATGGATTAAAAAATAATATACCATATATAATACGAATAGATGTTTGATTTATAAATATTGTGCACGTGCCCAAAAACTAGTAGGTTAAAAAGACGAAAATAGTTTTATTTTTAAACAAATTATACTTAAATTATAATGTGACCACTATAATACGGCTAATGATGACAAGATAAATTATAATGTGAGGATTGTAATAATGATAAGATTTTATTTTAATGGATTAAAAAAATAATATACCATATATAATACGTACAGATGTTTGATTTATAAATAAAACAAATTTGATAAGCTTTATTTGTAGTTATAACCTTGACTTTCTTATAGGAGTTTGGGAGAAAGATTTGGTATGGTCCTAACCATTAAAATTCGGGGTTTGCCTTAATAGGGCTCATCCCCTCGAGTTATGTTAATTCGAAACTGCCTTAGCCTTTAAAGTTCGGGGTGTGTCTTAATAGGTCTTATCCCCCATCGAGTTATGTTAACTCGAAATGGCCTTAGCTTTTAAAATTCGGGGTTTGCCTTAATAGGTCTCATCCCCCTCGAGTTCTGTTAACTCGAAAGGGCCTTAGCCTTTAAAGTTCGGGATTTGCCTTAATAGGTCTCATCCCCCTCGAGTTAGTTTGTTTTTCGAACAAGTCCTCGAGTGAGAGAATGGTTATTCGAACCAAAATTAAAGTGACCCTTAGACCATCTCCAACCTTGCACCATTTTTTGCACCAAATGCTATTTTGGTGCAAAAAATGGTGTATTGGAGCTCCAATCTTGCACTATATTTTACACCATTTTGATGCATGAATAGTGTTGCACCAAATTTGGTGCAACACTATTCATTGCACCATTTTACTATTCATCAATATATTATTATTATTTTATTACTATATAACACTTTTAATTTAACATATTATAAATTTTAATTGTTACATTTATATTCCTAATATACCTATCCATCTACATCATTACTATTCATTAATATTTTTTTTAATTATATAACACTTTTAATTTAACATATTATAAATTTTAATTTATAATTTTAGATTCCTAATATACCTAATTATTTTTTATATAATATCTTATAATATTAATTTTACATCTTAATATTGGAGTGTAAGTTTTATAAATTAATTTTCGTATATATTATTTTATATAAAATTGTAAGTTAATGGTAGTAGATGAAAATTATCGATTTGAACAATTTTTAGCTCGACAAAAAAAAATTAAGAACAAAGATGCTCATTTTGCACTTCGTAATGCATTAGTAGAGCATTTATGGGAGCAACGTACTAATCATGGAAGTTGAATATTTATGTAGAAATTAAAATAAATTCTACCTTAATGTAATAGTATTTATTTAATTATATTTTATCAATGATTTCACTTTTATTTGAATTATCCATTAATATGTATAACGTATAATATTTGCTTACAATCTATATTATTTAAAATTTTATGATATAAAATAATTTTATGGTATAAAATAATTTTATGTTAAATGATTTATAACAAAGGATTATGAATTACATGGGATGGATATGTAAATAAGAAAAAAAAAGAAAGGATTTTTTTCTGAAATTATAAAATAAAATTTAAGTAAAAGAAAATAATATAATATAAGAGAGAGAAAAGAATATAAAAGAAATATTCTTTTTTTGTACAAAAAATGGTGCAATGGGTTGGAGTTAATTTGTACCACCAAAATGGTGCAAAAAATGGTGCAAAGGATGGGAGATGCCTTAGGCTCGTTTGATCGGAAGCAGGATGTTTGTATGCAAGAGACTTTGCTGTATTCTCGTTCATGCATATGTACAGTTTGTGTTAGGGTTCGGCCAATTTATTTGGGCACGGTTCATTTGACCGTTTGACGCTTAAATTAAATCTTATTAATTTTTGAACCTTCAATCCCAAAATATCTTTTATTCTTTATTCACTCTTCTTGCATTCTGGTGAACTTGAAACAAGATTGGAGATTATAATACTGCTAAAAAAAAATAGTTTCTTTAAATTGAAAAGCGACGGTTCTTCCAAAGTGAAAAGCGTACAAATTTATGCTACTGAGCTTTTCAATAGGCGACTTCTGGGTTCAACTACAGGTGCCAAACTTTTAAGTTTTAACAACAGGAAGAACCATCTTCCATTTTCCTATTATTTTTCTTTTCGGTTGTGGAGGATTATTTTCCTGTTTGAATTAGTTGGAAAGGTCTCTTTTTAATTTTTTTTTTAATTTAAAAAAAACTGGAGCTTTCTGCAGTATTTTGATATGTTTGATAGTTGAACTCGTCTGATTACATGATTTGATTTCTGAATCTGAATTATAACATGGTTTAGTTCTTATGCTCTAATATGTATTTAATGCTAACACTTGATCTTGGGTTTACTTTCCGTGTTAAAAAGGATTCGTTCTTTACCTAAACACACTTGAGTGATTAAATCGTATAAACACAAATCAATTTTCAACAGGAATCTATTACGCCCTCAGTTCCATATTATAAACCCTTTTTTCTTTTTAATCTGTTTCCAAAAACGGCAGATTTCTATATGTGGAAAGTCCTTAAGTTTAAACTTCCCATTTGCCCTTAATGACATGCTTTATTGTCGTAGAAGTAGAAATGTCTTGCCATATTTAAGACCACAAGTTCTAAAATTACTTTTGAGATGTGCCAGAAGTCTTTCTTTTTTTCTTAAATTCCATGCCATGTCAAATACCGCTATGGAAAATGAAATAGGTGAATATATTCTATGTCATAGTTCAATGGTTAGAAATTTACCACCCACCTAGTCCTGGTTATTGGGGAACAAATAAGTTGACAATTTCTCGAGTCACTTTTAATATGATGTAGACAAAAGAAGATCAAAGTTCTAAAATGAGAGGAATGTAAGATATGAATGGTTGTGAGTGCTCTGTGCAGGATAAAATGGCAGGAGAACCAGTTAATGTGAATGAATTTCAAGAGCTTGCTAGGCAAGCCCTTCCAAAGATGTACTATGACTACTATACTGGAGGAGCTGAGGACCAGCACACCCTAAAAGAAAATGTAGAAGCATTTCGTAGAATCACGTAAGTTTGTAATTTCTTGCTCTATAGTTGTTAACAGACAGAGATATCTATCACTAACTTTTCAGAAACTCAGTATTCGACCTAGAATACTTGTTGATGTGAGCAAGATAGACATGTCAACGGCTATACTCGGTTACAAGACATCCGCTCCTATTATGATTGCCCCAACTGCCATGCATAAATTGGCACATCCTGAAGGTTTGTATTAAGATCAATTATCATCCTAGTCGCTTAGCTGAACACACTATGTAGCTCTGATTCCAGAAATCCGTTACACTAATGCCAGGAGAAGTTGCAACAGCTAGAGTCGCTGCAGCATCTGATGTTATTATGGTAGTAATATTTTTCTAAACCAGATCAATTTCCAATTCTTGTATGTGGATACTACTGAATTCTCTTGGTTATAGGGACTGTCATATATGTCAACCTGCACAGTGGAGGAGGTTGCATCTAGCTGCGATGCTGTTCGCTTCTTCCAAATATATGTAATTTTATTCTTCCTAACAATCAAGATCTCTGTGTATCTTCACTGTTTTTTGTGTGCTTTGAAGCAGAAGGTTCTTTTGTCAATAGGTTTACAAAAGGAGGGATATCACAGCACTTATGGTACAAAGAGCTGAGAGGAATGGGTTTAAGGCTATTATTCTTACTGCGGATACCCCAAGGCTTGGTAGAAGGGAGGCAGATATAAAGAATAAGTAAGCTATATATCATTTTGCTAGAGTTCAAGTCTAGCAAAAAACCTTTTTGTCGTTCTTCTTCAACCATATCTGGATAGAAATCAGTTTCATCATTCAGTACTTTAAGAAAATTAAAGAATTCCTATAGTTTTGGTAATCATGTGTTGATCTAGAAAGAGAGGAGTTATAATTGCAGGATGGTTGCACCTCAGTTGAAGAACTTCGAAGGTCTTATATCTACTGAATATGTTAATGTAAGTAAAACCATAAATTCTGGTTTATAGACAAATCACCTGTTAAACTGAAAGAGACAAATTGTGAAACTCTTTTAAGAAACAAAATTTATTTTCTAGGACTAAAATGTCTCTTATTGGCTGATTATTTCTTCAAAATCTGGTGTTCTTTCGTGAACGACTCATTCCTTTCTCCTTCTATTTGTTGGGAGTTGGGGATGTTGACGTTAGGGATTAGCTTTAACATTCCCTATGCCAGAATTACATACTATTACTCTTAAAAAGAACGTTCCTTGAGTACCAAACACAAGGTCATGTTTTGTGCATGTAATGCCAAACTGAAATGGTTAATTTTAGCTATAAAGTAAAAACTATAAAGTATTAATTCTGTTCCCAAGTAGTGTAGAGTCTCAGTTTCCATTAAAGGGGTTCCTGCTTTGACTTGCCAATTAGCTGATCACTACTAGTTGTTAGACACACTGGTCTGCTACTTCAGTTTGTTGAATATAGTGTACAATAGCAATGCTTCTGTACTCATCTGTGTGCTACTGGTTTATATGGGTTCATGTTCTCGTTCATTAGTTTGATATGCAGAAATTCCGTTAGTCATCATATATCTATCTTGAAAATGGTGTAGATTTTGCTTACATCTACTAATAAAACTCTGCAGGACAACGGCTCAAATATTGAAGCCTTTGCTGCTGGAACTTTTGATGCTTCGTTGTGTTGGAAGGTATGGAATTTTAGGTTTATTCTTTTGTTCCTTATTACCACATGATATACCTCAAGGATGACTTAAACTCTTGGTCCTAGAATGAACATCTTGGTTGAGGATGTCAATGCATGCTAAAAGAAGTAAAATTGCTGGAGCTACAAAAGTACATTATAGAAGGATGGGAGTGTCATTTGTTACTAACTACAAATACGATCAACTGTACTCCCTTTTGATCCCTTTATGCTACAAAATATTTTCAGGATATCGCGTGGTTGAAATCAATTACCAAGTTGCCAATTCTGATTAAGGGCGTTCTGACTTCTGAAGATGGTATTTATCACTGAATCCTAGATAGCTGCATAGTTTAGGTTTCTTCACTGATTATGTCTATAAGAACATGGGCAAAGCAAAAGGTTGGTGTTTGTCAATCATACATGAGAACTTTAGAAGGGAACTAGTTAAGATTAGATGCAAAAATCTGATAGGAAGTGCAGTCAAGTAAACAGGGAAGAAAATAATAGATGTACAAACATCATGAAGAACGTAGGAAATATAGTTACAAATCTTTCAAGGAGAAATTTTCAGTATGAAGTGATAGTGAAATTCAATTAGCTGACTCCGACTTACTTTGGGATCGAACTGTTGTTGTTGTTGTAAGGTCTCACTATTTGACTCTTTCGGCTAAAGACTTGGCATGTACTACTACCTTTTGCAGCAATAAAAGCAGTTGAAGTAGGAGTTGCAGGAATTATTGTCTCTAACCATGGAGCTCGGCAACTAGATTATGCTCCAGCTACTATTTCTGTTCTTGAAAAGGTTATTCCCTATCTTCCTGGTATATTTGATGTTATCTTTTACTGAATGTTGGTAAGTTCACTGGATTAGATTTCTAGACTTTTAACGTGGCACATTGAAGAAAATATATTAGGCCATTGTGAACAATTTACGCACAAAATTTTTCAGTATAGAGCATTCAAAGTAAAATGGATTATCATGCAAAGGCGGTTCTAGGATTTGAAGCTTATGGATTCGAGATTCTAGTTTTTTGAGTTACTGGGTTCTAAATTAATATTTTGTATGTATTCAATAAATTTCTTAAGACAAATACAATGGCCGAAGGCGTAATCAACACACTGGCTCCGCCCCTGGTATCATGGGCTTTTTAGTTTTATGTTTCTAGCTTCTGGATAGAAAACAAAAAGAAAGGAAGCTTTGTGATCTTGCTTAGTAAAAAGTAAACCAGAGATATAACATGCTTTGGAGGAATTTTAAAAGTTTTATGCCTGTCAAATGTATAGCAAGGACTCTTGGACATGGTTGAATGCGGCTGCCTGTCGTGTTTGAGTTCCACAGCATGATATTGGGTCCTTAAATCAAGCTAGTCATGCGAGAGTCATCTATGTCATCTGAATTAATAAAATGGCCTATTTTGGATGGAGGGATTTGGTCCTATTTGTTTCAAATTCACAAGTCTAATCATTTGCATTTGTTTGGATATCTAAGAAAATTTGGATTTGAAACACAATGCGAATCACATAATTGTTCTTAATCTCCAATGGTTTCAGGTGGTTCATGCTGTTCAAGATAAAGTTCCAGTTTTCTTTGATGGAGGAGTGAGGCGAGGAACAGACATATTCAAGGCCTTAGCTCTAGGCGCAAAAGCTGTTCTGGTAAACTTATTTGAAAGTTCTTACCTCAGTTTTTCCAGTTTGTTAAGCTTTGGATTTTCCCTTCCCTGTAAGCCAAAACATATACCTGCAGATTGGTCGAGCGGTGTTGTATGGCCTGGCTGCAAAGGGGGAGCATGGGGTAAAGCAAGTTATTGAAATGCTCAAGAATGAACTTGAGTTGACAATGGCCCTTTCTGGCTGCTGTACGATCAACGACATTACCAGAAGCCACGTGAAAACAGATAAAGACATATACTGTAGGATGTAGTTTCGTCGTGGAAGCAGCTAAGTATATCCCTTAAATACAGGGCATAGCTCCAACTTTACAATTGTTTCACATTGTGTGAAACTTTAATGAAGCTGGTGGATGATTTCTGCTTTCCCTTAAATCCTTAATCCATAAAATGGGCAAGTTAAATAAATCTTGTTCTTATATGGACAAATATAACTCAGACTGGCTGGACAAGCAACTCCAGGGGATTAAAAAATGTTTCAGCATACAGGAAATATGTTTGAAAATCGGTCACGAGTCACGAGCAATCCGTCATTTCTCTATACGAGCTTAGACACAGCTAGTTTTCTAAATACTGTAAATGTGTACTGAGACTTTATGCCTTGCTGCTAGTGCAGGACAATATGTTGTACAACTTCAGAAAGAATGAAGGTGACGCGGTTGGGGTATTATCACTTTTAGCCGGCGCCAGAAATTATTTATATCTGGTAGTCAAAAAAGTGTATAAAACTTGTATAATTTTTGTATATAACATACAGAATGTATATATATACAGAAAATATATAAATTTTATATATTTTTTCGGCTATTATTTTTACAGCGGCTATACAGTGTCATTTTTCCAATGCGGTTCATAGCATCTGTTACCTTACTACAGCTAGGGGTGTTCATGGTCCAATTTGGATCGGTTTTTCCCTAAAAAGATACCTAACCAAGTAAGTCAGTTCTTAAAATGTTGGAACCAAACCAATTAAGTCGGTTTTTGTCGGTTTTTGTCGGGTTTTCGGTTTTTTCGGGTTATTTATTGATTTTTTCTTATTATGAGACATACACTACCAACCACATATTCCGGCGACTACATTTTCAACGTAACATTATCAAACCAATTGCTCTTTTGAGAAATCTATCATTTACCATGATATATTGATGATAATTGAATCAAATAGTGATGAATAATTTAAGTACTCAATTACAAATCAATTATTTTTAACATGAAATAATTATTGTACTTAGCAAAAGCAAACTACCAATCAAACTAGAATGTAAAGGAAAAGAATTAGATTATTGTAATAGCAAAGAACTAGATTTAAAATACGAACAATTATTATGTACCATAACATTTCAAAAACTTTATATAAAAATATACATATATATAAGTATAAACGTTCGATTTTTTGGATTTTTATGAACATCCCTAACAACAGCCTCACAGCTTCAAAGCTTTCAAACTCAATAGGACAAGAGAGTTAAAGAACGATAGCTCACGTGTACAGATCTAGGTCTTCAACATTGAAAAGTATGAGGGCTCAGTTGGCGGCTCGATACTCAGTATATGATGAGCCCACCATCCTAGCCTTCTCACCTAAATGTTAAGTTTTAGTTCAACTCCGTGGGTTTTCCAAGTCCAACCCGAGTACTCACGCCTATAGACTCTGATAAAGCTCCGATCAAGAAGAAAGGAAGTCGTATACCACAACTTCCCTCGTAGGAGAACCGTGCAAGGTACTCAACCTTAGAGAAGGGTCTTTAATGTGAATTGCGAACAACGCACAAGGATTAGGCGCCTACAGACTCTAATAAAGCTCCGATCAAGAAGAAAGAAAATTGTATACCACACCTTCCCCATGGGAGAACCGAGCAAGGTACTTAACCTTAGAAAAGGGTCTTTAATGTGAATTGCGAACAACGCACAAAGATTAGGCGTCCACAGACTCTGATAAAACTCCGATCAAGAAGAAAGAAAATTGTATATCATACCTTCCCTCATGGGAGAACCGGGCAAGGTACTCAACCTTAGTAATTGCAAAAACACACAAGGGTTGGTATTGATTGAAACATAATCTGAGTAGGAGCACAAGTCTAGAATTGTGGTATGAAAAATCAACGTTCCCAATTATATGTTACTCCCTCCGTCCCAATTTACGTTCCCAATTATATGTTACTCCCTCTGGCACTATTTGCCTTGACATAGAATTTTAGAAAGAAAGATAAGACTTCTAAAATTGTAATCTAAAATAAGCCTCAAACATTTGTGTGTTTGTCTGTGCGATTAAAGATCATCTCATTGAAGTTAACCAAGTTAAAATGAAAAATTTAAAATTAAACTGTTTCTTAAGACAAACTAAAAAGAAAAGAATGCCATATAAACTAGAACGGATGGAGTAATTTTTAGGCCACAACAAGGTTTGAACTCATAATGTGCGCTGAATCCACACATTATGCATTGCATTTCTACTGCGAACCGAAGTCCTGCAGCAAAATAGCGATCTTGGATATGCAAGGACAAGAAAAAGCCTCAACTTCCTAATCCCAAGCAATGATGCTGCATTCCTACAAAGGATGGATCAGCCACAGGCGAAAGTTCTTAGCCGAATCCACAAGAGACCTTTTGGCCTCTCTCTCCACAGCTTCACAAATCATGTATAATCAAAGATCATTTTTGCAACTATTTATTATGCAGTATGCTAATATAGATATCACGGCTATAACTAAGAGTTATCTCTTAAGAGTACAGAAGGTTCAGAGAGATAGGAGACGCACCCGAACTGTTGAAGGGGTAACCATTAAATGGAAAACAGCGAGTTACCAAAGCAGACCTCTAACAGAACCGTAACGAACCCTGTGACTAAAAGAGATTGCTCCAATAGTTGCATCAAAATTCCAAAAACATGCCATAACACAACTAGAATAATGGTGCAAACGCTGCAGTATACACTCACCCTACTTAATCAAAGACACAAATGTGCAGCTTATCGGTATTCATACACGTGAGACCACATTACCAACCCTTAATATTAAAAACAAAGCATAAGAGAACCTAGATTTCGTAAGAATTCAACTAGTCCAAGGAAAGGCAATGGTATGCCAAAAGCCAAATTTCTACACATCACTGATAATACATGAGCTGCTGGGCAGCAACATTCTGGAAACCACCATCATATATAGCCTGGCTTGCTCCAGAGGCACCCATTCCCATTGAGGCTTGCTTCAGAGGATGTTGACCCTGGGGTTGCATGAGGGAATGGACACCAGCCATCCTGCTCATAGCTAGCTGCCGTTCATAAGCCAAAAGGTCAGTTGCAGAGAGGCCTAATGGTGCAGCAGCTGGCGGTGGGAGAGGATTCGAGGCTGTTCCAGGTGGAGTTGGTTTGTTACCCCAAGAACACTGGAAATACACACATCATCAAGTCAAGCTCAAAAATTTTGATCAAATAAAATTGGTTAGTAAGATCAGTATCATCCTATATTTAGCAAAAGAACATATCAGAATCCAATACAGTGACTTGCAAAGCAACTGTAATACTAGAAAAGGCCACCTTCAGGTTGAATGATGTACCTTAATCTGTCTACCACACAAAATTGATTGAGCATTTCCCATTTGAATCGCCAAAGCTGCCTCATCATGGGTGCTGTATCTCACAAAACCAAATCCTTTATCACGTTGAACCCGAACTTCCTCTATCACTCCTGCACCAAGGGCATAAAAGTGGCGATGGAGATCGAGTTGTGTCACCTGAAACAAGTGAAAGTAAAATGGCTAAGCCCTTCCAAAAGCACAATGGCACTTCAAGACATGAGCAGGGACAAAGGGCAAAGGCACCCTGTAGTTTACTCCAAAATGGTCACACTATTATCATTTTCTGTACGGGCAGAAAAGTGAGTGAGAATATCTTACCAGAGGAGCAAGATTACCCACATAAACAGTTGTATATTGTGGGTTTTTTTCAGGAGCATCACCGTTTTCTGGCTCTTTACCCTCTTCTGCAACAGGAAAAAGGCATTCATTAAGCAGGCCAGAATATTCAAGAACTAAACCCTCTGAATCCAGCCACCTTCCAAACAAAACCGGAAACAAGCTATTGGATAATTCTCCCTACCAAATTTAAGGACTTGTCTTTAAGGTTCAGAAAACTGTACGCACCTGATGATCCATGAGTTAATTCCACAATACTTTTGGCGTCTGATCCCTGCTTGTCGTCATTCGCATTGGCACCTTTTGTGGCCCAGTTACAACGTATCTGTCTACTACCAAGCCATTTTCCTTATAGCAACATAAAGACAAAGGGTAAAATAAGACCTTCTAGCTCTCAATTGCTCTGAAATAATCCAACTTGTGCATCAATCAGTAAAAAGGTAACTGAATACAGAGAACTTCTGTGTTAACTTACCAGTTAAATCATTGATTGCACTTTGAGCATCCTGAATAAAAGCAATAAGATTAAATGGGAACAAAGCTGTACATCAGCCAAGAGATAAATTTTGAAACTAAATGTAGATAAAAGGATACCTGTTGATTGCGGAAAGAAACAAATCCAAAACCCCTAGAACGCCCAGTCGTCTGATCCCACATTACCTTAGCATCACTATCAATAGGGACAATTAGCCACTATATACACATTTGAGTACGCAATAATTATTTTTTGTTAAGTGTATTTGACACTTTCCAAGTAAATATATATTAACCATGACAGAGCACCTTCTTAGGGAGGCATCCAAGAGGAGGAGATACTTACGAGCAACTAGGGTAAACAGAGAAGCAAGCAAACAACATGGCATCAGTAACTTCTGGGCTCAAATCGCCAACAAATATATTGAAGTGACCTGCAAAAAGAAGAATATCATACTACACAAATTCACAAACTTCGACACGACATAATGGGCCAAATGCGAAGTCAAGAATTGCACTTGTTATTTGCCTCAATAGGATTCGTAAGGTAAGGTTTAGCTCGATATCACTACTCGAGCTATTGTCCCCCTTACTTGTACTTGTCCTTTTGCGGACTGTTTTCATTATCTATAAAATATTATAATTTGCTCAAAAAAAAAAAAAAAGAATTGCACTTGTACAAAAACAGAAACTGAACGCACCTGAAGTATCCTCCCTCTGTCCACTGGCATAGGCCCAGTTAACTTTAATAGGCTGCCCAAACCTAAAAATAAAAAGGTATGAGCCACAGTGAAAAGGAAAGAGGCCTACAGTAAAGCACAAAGCTAACGAGCCTACTCACAGGTGCCTTCCATTGTGAGTGGCTATAGCAAGTTCAGCTGATCCTCGGTCATAATAATGAACAAAACCATAAGATGACTGCACGAGACAAAGCTATGCCAATTAGAGAATCATATGAAAAGAAAAATGCCTAGAAAACACAAGGAGAAGAAAAGGAAGCGCCTATAGAACATAGTAAATGTAGCCACAAAAAATGTTGGCAAAGTTGCATGAAGAGAAAAGATGTACCTTGTCCTTCCTTACAAGTTTGCACCCTTCAACCGGACCAGTACATGAAAAAAGTTCCTGAAGAAGAGTTTCGCCCACCTGTGGATGAATATTCCCAACATACCTGCATTTTATCAGAAAAGAAGAAACTAGGAAATCATAAATAAGAAAAAAGAACAAAAGAAGAAATAATTGAATCTATAAGGACCTCCTCCAGTAATTAAATCACAACAGTATGCATATTAACTTGCCACCAAATTCTATGTTGCTTAGATACGAGTGTGGGCACCCGACACAGGTGTGGATTTAGAAGTTGGATTCTTCATCACCTAAATCTTATGATTCAGGGACACAGATAGGAATAAGGCTATGGGTGTTAAGACACAACCAATAAATGTATATTACCAGATATATAAGTAGGTATTACAATTAATTGAAGTTATTAAATTAAAGCTAGTATAATTAAATTCTTTGTGAACACTTAATATATTATTCATAAGTTATCTCGTATAATAGCAAAGTGTTCTAGTACTTTATGCAAACACAAAATCCAACCAAATACCCGATCAACCTATACTTCTTGGCTACTGGTGTATTCAAAGCACCAAAGTTAGGTTGAAAAAATCCAGTGTGGATCCCACACCCACACCCAAATCACCAAGAACTTTGAAAGAATCCGATCGACATAGCTAAATCATGACCGTAATTATGTAAAAATCTAGACAGGCAAATGTAAACGGGAAAGCAATGGCAGGATATAACAGCAAACTGAAGCACATAAAAAACATCAGTTAATAAGAAGCGCTTCGCAAGTTCCATGAAGTCTAGCAGAGGAAAACACAAACAAGATATGATCCAAAAAATAACACTCACACACTGCGGCATGTACTTGGATCAAACCCAGGAGGTAGATTTCCACTTGGTATCTGCAACAAATTACATACAAATAAAATTAGAGTTAAATAAAAATATATATATAAAGCCACGTCAGAAATCCCAGGAACAACATCCAGAAAAGCACCTAGTAAAAGAAAAGAGAGTAGATAAACGTCCCAAGTAAAGGCTGTTGTATCCTTTCGTCAATCTTTATTGACAGTTTCCCTCAAATACCCAGCACTACCCCATCCAGTCGCCAACCCC
>MCJB01049352.1:244320-279330 GCA_002018475.1 Nicotiana obtusifolia
CCCCCCTCTTCTTCTTTTTCTTTTTTCCTTTTTTGGCTTCATTCTCTGAAGCTGCATAATTCCCCTACTATATTAAGAGCTGTTTACAAGCTTCATACTTGACTAACAAGCCACTTTGCTAAAGAAGGATAGCTCCCCAACTAAAAATATATATTTGAACATACCCTACATGGCAACTCCAAAAAGAAAACAGTTTCAGAAGCAATGAAATGCATAAACCCTCGATGCCCCAAGAAGCCAGGTTTAAATTGAAGACAACCTTATTTTGCATTTTCTTAGTGTAAAGTTGTTAAAATAAGGAAAAGTGTAAACTCATGGGTCATAAATAACTGCGTGTGATAAATTAAGTCACATTAACCAATTCAGTTAATTACTAAACTGTAATAAAACTAAGAGGATAAACCTTTAGAACTGCAAGTGATTAGATAAGAAAAGAAATTCGTTGGTACTTTTGATATAGTTATTAGTAGGAGTAGAACAAAATGTCAAAGATTAGAATGTAGAACATTAACAACTGTTGCCAAAGAAGATAGATTTCTTGCACTCTTGCATATGGTTTTTTCATAAAACGAAATTTTGAGCACCCAAGAGTGTGGTCTAGTGGTCAATGAGGTGGAGGGAAAATCATAAGAGTTCAAATTCCAATGGAGGTTAAGAAAATATATATAATATGTGATATCTTTCCATGTCTAAGCCTCGGTGAGCTGAGATACGGGTACCTGTGCTAGGTGTAGGGCCCAATAGCAGGTACCCGGTGTAGGAGCGGAGGTGCTCACAAACCAGCCCTGACACCACCGCCGTTAAGAAAAACGAAAATGGAAGGAAAGAAAATCTAATAAAGCAGCCAATAGTATAACATACCTCCGAACCCTAAGTTTCTATCAGGTCAAAACAACAACATAATATAAGGAAACAAAAAGGTTCGCTTCAAGCTTGTTCAACAAAACACAATATACAATGACCTTGACCCCTAAAATACCTAAAATCACTAGACCTCAAATCCCATTAATTCGACGGTAATAAAACCTAGACGGCTAGAACGATCAACGTAATGATAAACAAAACATGAACAAATTAACGAAAATACACTCAAATAAACGAAAACGTGGAAACCATAAAGGAACCTGAGGAGCAGCTAAGAGGCCAGGGTGATAAAGGGACTGTTGTTGAAGCAGAGCTTGTTGCATCAAGGCTGCTTGCTGTTCTTGCTTTAACCTCTGATTCAGCATTTTCTTAACCACTTGATCGAGATCGGACGATGATAGAGTTTCCGGTAACCGGACGGTGAAAGTGTCTTCAATGAAGAAGAAGAAGAAGAAAAAGAAAAAAGAAAAAATAAAGGAAAAAAAGAGAAATAAATGATCTAGAAAAGAAGCTAGTAGAGTGTTATTTATAGAAGAACAAAGATTATTAGAACGACCCGCTGACATTTTGGGCTAAAATAAGATTGTTTAGATGTGGGCTGGACCAATTTTTGTTGTTGTTGAAATCCATTGTTTCGGCCCGGATTTATCCAATTTCTTGTTGGGCCCAACATCGGTAACTATTTCCCAAATTTGGTGGGGGTGTAGTTTTCAAGAATTTTCATATACACTGTATTTATCATTTGTAGCTATACTTTCAACAAATTTACTATTCGTATTTGAATTTTATAGCAAATCTATAAATAAAAGATTATTTGTTTTGAACTGAAATAAAAGAGCGACAAACTCTCGTAGCTCAATTGGTAAGAGCATTTATTTAGTTAATGAATGCCTGGAGTTTGACTCTCGACAAAAGCATTTTATTTTTCTGTATTTTCTGTATTCGCCTTGGTTGTATTCGTTGCGCTTATGAATGCAGTCGATATGAATACAATTGATACAGGATTGTATCCTTTGTAAACACCCTTATATACAGTCGATATAAATTGTATTCTTTGTATACACCCTACAATTGCACGAACAAATACAGTGTTGTGCAAACGAATACAGTTTACATATGTTATACTTGTTGCATGTGTGAATACAAGTGATACAAGTTGGTAACAATTGAACAGTAATTACAAATAGTAATTAGACAGACAACTTTATGTCACAGAAGAGGTGATGCGCAATACTTTCGGAGTCTTTCGACCAAAAGAAGGGGAAAAAAAGAGGTACTTTTCACTATCTCAATTATTCTTCTACATGTTTGTTTTATTCGTGTTATATAAAATCTAAGAGTTAATTGTGTCACGTTGTAATGTGTTACTATAGATTTTTATCACGTTTGTTGTTACAAACGTAAGTCATGTGGTAACTTGTCGTTGTAGACTTATGCCATGTCGTAATTTAGTTGAGACCGAAGAATAATTGTTTTCTCATTGCCCCTTCCCTTTCCTTCCTCGAGCCTCCGGTTTTCGGAAATAGTATTTTTATCTTTTTAAAAATAGAGGTAAGGTTTGCGTACACTTTATTCTCTTTAGACTTCGTTTATGAACCTTTTTCCCAAGTGCAGAGAGAGAAGTAAAGAAATCACTCGTTTGATCCTTTTTAGAGGCAGGGGCGGCTCAAGTACATGCGGGATCTAAAATCAAAATTTAATATGAGGCCTAAATTTTTAAAAGGAAGTTATAAGATATATATTTTTATTTAAAATCTAATCTTCCAGCTTTTTGAGATATAAAATTGTTAATAATCTTTTTTGTAATCGATTTTTTCTACTAATTTTTTTTTCCAATTGATATTATAGACAGTTCATTTAGCCTTTCTTGAGATTGTTGATTTTAGATAACATATTATAGAGCAATAGAAATATCGAACTATTGGAAGCTGAAAAATATTGTTGAACACTTAAACTAATAAAATCTTGGAGAAAGAATGTGAGTAAGAATAATAAAGAGAAAGAAAAAAAATATGTAGAGATTTTTGAAATACGAAGAGATTGGAAAAAAGAAAGATTGATTTGAACAAATTAAGGAAGGGGGAACAAGAAATTTACACGTTAGCTAATGAAAGAGTAAAAAGTAAAAAACTGGAACGTTTGAAAACTATTTATCTACCCATTTTTAAGTAAGTCAAATTATTACTTTATTTATAAATATATAAAGACCTTTCTTTCCTTTTATATTAAACCTTACTTTTGTATTAAAAATACTAAATATTATTTATTAAACAGCTATAAATCTATTATTTTTAAAATTAGGGACCCCAATTTTGGGGGCTAAGGCATAACCTTTATCTGTTGTAACTAAGGGTGGTTAACGATTCGGTTCACACCGGTCCGGACCGGTTTGGAAATCGGATCATTATTGTTTCGGACTAACGGTTTCGGTAGCGGGATGGTTTGTCCGTTTAAAACCGGATGAACCGGTACCAAAAAAAGGTCGGACTGGCCGGACCGGACCGATTCGAAAAAAAAAAACAATTTAAAAACTAGCCGTTGGCAACAGCTTTATTGAGCTAATAGCCGTTGTCCAACGGCCAAAAACGGTCATTTTCACCCTATAACCACTCCTAACTATTTTTTTCCTATAAATACCATATTATTTCATCATATCTGTCACACAATTCATACAATTCTCTCAAACTTTTTATAATATTGCTATTTTTTCTACTTTGGCTATTTGTTTGAGTTATACAATTTTGCTTCTTTATCAAGTTTTAGTTGGAGTTGCTATCAAGTGAAGATTTAAGTTTCAACTTCACCTCAATTATACGGTTATATTTGGTTGGTTGTTCCTACTTCTTACTCTTTTATTATATTTTTGTCATATATTTATTTTATTTGCTATAATTTTGTTTCAAAGAGGTTCAATTGGAACTAGTAGTGGGGGACGGGCATGTGGTAGTTGAATAGGGATAAAAAAATTGATGGTAGTTCTTGTTAACACATAGATGATTCTCAATATTATCATGATTTTAGCTCTAACAATCCAGTTGATAATGATATGTTAGAAGCGCAATATAACTATGAAACTGGGGTTAATTTAGAAGAACCACGTGAATTTCAAGCTAGTCCACCTGAAGTTCAGTCTGACTTGCCTCATGTACCTCTTACTACAATCCCGGTTAAATGTAACGACATATCCGAGGTGTGGAAATTTGTGGAAAAGAAAGTTGAAAGTCAGATGGCAGTACATGGTCTTTGTGGAATGTAGTGGTTTTTTAAAACTGCGGCAATGATGGTGGGACGGGTAAAATTAGGACTCACTTAAGAAATAAACATCCTAAGGATTGGTCAATGCGGGCGGGGGGGTATTTATTTAGGAACCGAACATGGGGGAGTAGTGCATGAAGAATCCTCGGGCATCCAAACGAAAATTAACCAAACAACAGGAGGGATTCTTACTTATGATAAACAAAGAGATAGGAAAAATATTGCTAAACTAGTTGCGGTAGAGGGTTTACCTTATATTTTTCCTTCTTCTATTGGTTTTGTTCGTTATATTCAGGCTATATATAATCCTTCTTTTAAAGGTTTTCCAAGAACTAATGTTAAAAATGATATTATTAAATTTAAGAATGAATATAGAGATTATTTGCGACATTATTTGATAACTTTGACACTAGAGTATGCCTTACTACAGATATGGGTCATTCTACAAATAATTGTGATTATATTACAGTTACTATTCATTGGATAGATCCTGATTGGGTATTTCAAAAACGTATTATTGTTTATAAAGTTGTTGATGAACCACACACGAGTAATTATGTTTCCAAAACAGTTTCATCAGTTTGTCGTGCATATTGTTTAACTAACAAAGTTTAGTATTATAGTAGATAATGCTACAAACAACATAGAAGCACTTAGGAACTTGAATCCCCCTTTTGAGGATTTTTTCATGTTAGATGTACATCTCATATTTACAATTTAGTAATAAAAGATGGTCTTGACTTGTTTAACCATACTATTTAAAAGGTGAAAGTAGCTATTGCTTATATATTTAGAAATAAAAATCAAGAAAGAAAAAGAGAATGGGAAAGAAAATATATAGAATTAGGAATGCCGATTAGGAGAGTCCGAAAGGAAGTTTGTACTAGATGGAACACTTTATATGAAGCATTGACTGCTTACGAATATAGAGAGCCTATTATTCAAATGTATAATAAGCATTTTATGAAACTTTATCACCACCTTAAAGAGGACGATTGGAACCTTGTTCAATATCTCCTTCAGTTTTAGAAAAATTTATCATGCTACTTTAGAATTTTCCGGACAATATTATCCAACTACTCCAACTATATTATATTATATAGCTGGAATATCTGAATTGTTTAAATTATATAGGCAATACGAAGCATATAAAGGGGCTGTAGAGGCTATGATTGAAAAATTTTAAAAATATTTTTCCTAGTTCCCCAGTTTTTTTACATTGCTTCTATATTGCATCCTGTTTTTAAACTTAAGTTAACTGAACGACTTGTTAGAGAAATATATGCAAATTTAGAGATTAAACCTGTTGAAATTGCGACTAATAAATATCCAAGTGTAGAACATGCTTGTGCTAAAGTTCTTTCAGATACCGTGGCTGTTTTCACGAAGTATAGAGCTTGGGCAGACAATGCTACACCAACTACACCAATATACTCAACCGGTGAAAGTTATTCTCAAATGGGCAAAAGGCATGCAGGGATGAGCACTTCTGGAGGACTTGATCAAAAGTTGCTTTCAGAACAAGACGAATACGGGGAGGAATACAGCGAGTTTCAAGTCTATTTAATTCAATACCCAAAGAAACTTACAAGTTTGGAACTCATAATTTATTGAATTATTGGAAGAATCAAGAATTGCAATTTTCAATATTTACAAAAATGGCCCGGGACATATTAACAATTCAAGCTTCATCAGTTACATCGGAGAGTGCTTTTAGCCAAGGAAGATTTCAAATTGGAGATCACATACATTCGTTGAGAGAAGAGGCAATGGAGACAGGAGTTTTATTCAGGGATTGGATCAGAGCAGAGGGAAGAAACTTTGTAATACCAGAACTTTCTCAGAAAAAATAAGAAAGTGTATCTCGATCAAATTTTGAGCGACGAAACAAGTGAAGAAGGGAGTCAAACAGGCAATGAAGAAGAAGATGAAGAAGAAAAAGACGAAGATGATGAACCAGAACAACAAGAACCAGTTCCTAAAGAAAAACCTACGGCTATCTTAAAAAAATTAGCCAATATGTTTAAAAGAATGTAATTTTCTAAAGTAGAATACACTACAATAAAATTGTTCCAAATCTTGAAATTCCATCACAAGTTCACAACTCTTGTCTTCTTATTTTTTTTTAAAATTTATTCTTTGCGCAAAAATACTACAATTAATTACCAGTTTCTAATTGATTCAAATTTCAAGGTTTGAATCTGATTTTAAACTTTGAAAAAATATTACAAGTTTTTTAATTCTAAGTTTGAACTTGAAACAAATATATATACAAAGTTAGTAATATTTTGTTGTTATATTTTCAAAAACTTAAAATTATTCATCACTTTAAATGAAAGACAAATTATTTTTAAAAAAAAAACGGTCCACACCGGACCGCAAAACCAGAATACCAGTAGCCGGTACCGGTCTCACGAACCGGCTTCCAACAAAGAGGACCGGCTGTCACGAACCGATACGACCGGTTAGGTCCGGTCTTGAGGCCTTCGGATACCGGACCGGACTGGACCGGAATCGAAAAAAATTCGGGTCCAGGCCCCCCTTAATTATAACATTGATTAGGTATCACGTCTCAGCACCTCATCAATCCTATCTTAGTTACTACTCACTTTTTTCTTCGGTGGACCAAACATTTGCTAGAAAAGAAGATATTTTTGAATTCTCTACTCTCAAAAGTCAAACATTTCGTAAATTTCAGACTTTCTCTCGAAGATCTTTTTCGCTAAACTTTAGTACTGTTACAGATGACTGAGAGTTTGATACGAAAAATATTTTCCAAAAATATTCAAAGTATTTCTCAAAAAAGAGAACAATCCGTCACTCTTTAAAATTTAGAAACAATTTCAAATAGATTAACGGGGAAAGAAATAATATACGAATAGTCAAGAACAAACAAGAAATGAGTGACAAATTGTTAGCGTACCCGTCAACGTTAATAAAGACAGACTTGGAAATAGTAAGACTTCTCAAAAATAATAAGCACCACAAATGTAATAATACTAAGAATATTCGAAGAAGGATTATATATAGCCTGAATATAACGAACAAAATCAGTAGAAGAACGGAAAAATATAAGGTAAACCCTCTACCGCAACTAGTTTAGCAATATTTTTCTTATCCCTTTGTTTATCATAAGTAAGAATTCCTCCTGTTGTTTGGTTAATTTTCGTTTGGATGCCCGAGGATTCATCATGCGCTACTCCCCCATGTTCGGTTCCTAAATAAATAATCCCTCCTCCCCCCGCGCATCGACTGTTCCTGAGGATGTTTATTTCTTAAGTGAGTCCTAATTTTACCCGTCTCACCATCATTATCTCAATTTTAAAAACCCACTACATTTCCACAAAGACTACGTACGGCCGTCTGACTTTCAACTTTCTTTTCCGCAAATTCCCACATCTCAGATCTGTCCTTACGTTTAACCGAAACTGTAGTAGGAGGTACAGGAGACAAGTCAAACTAAACTTCAGGTGGACTAACTTGAAATTCATGTGGTTCTTCTAAATTAATCCCAATTTTATAGTTATATTGGGCTTCTAACGTATTATCAACTGGATCTTTAGATAATGGCTTCGTGAGGAAAAACGTGAAAAATGAGAAATCA
Source organism: Nicotiana obtusifolia (assembly GCA_002018475.1). Taxonomy (NCBI): domain Eukaryota; kingdom Viridiplantae; phylum Streptophyta; class Magnoliopsida; order Solanales; family Solanaceae; genus Nicotiana; species Nicotiana obtusifolia. The sequence continues at coordinate 252,044 of MCJB01049352.1, forward strand.
AATAATTAAATAAACATTCTATTTAAATAATGGAAAAGTCAAAACATTAGGTTGGCAATAAATAATAATTAATACATAAAGATGATCTGTAAGCTAAGCTTTGCTGGAAAAATTTCTTGAAATCACTGATCTAAACAATATTCTATACTATCTTTACCAAAAAAGCTCATGGAATTGCAACTGTGAGACTTCACTATAACTTGAAATTGAGATCAAGCTGATCTTCGCAATCCTTTGAAGATGATTCCCCATTGTTATTTGAAGATAATGGTAACGGATTATTATGTACAACTTGGTATGGCGCTCTAGCCGTTGCCCTAAACACCAGGAAGAAAAATGTACAGGAAACAAGTCAGATTTTCGGCGAAATGCTAAGGTAATAAAAACAAGCAATTTGCAAAAAATTTTGCTTAAATTGCTTACCTATCTTTCCTCTTCTCAAGAAACCTGTGTAGTGATGATCTTCTTGCAATAGGTAGCTCTGAGAAACCAAACATGTGATGCACATTAGAAGTAGTCTTGGAAAATTCTCTTTCCGTTTAAAAAAAAGTATGTAACACATTTCTACATTTGAAAACTCTTTAGACATAAACTTCATATTTTACCCTCAACAGAATAACCTGATAGCCATAAAAATGTGACCACAAGAGTACTTTTTGCTATGTGCCAATAAAAATGTGACCACAAGAGTACTTTTTGGTAGGTGCGAAAGTCGGTCGATCTCTTTGTCGAGCTAAATACTGTCATATAAAATGAAACAGAGAAAGTAATTAGATGCTCACCAGAGCTGCTAGTTCCAGGTGTCTGTGACTCGGTTTGCTGATGATGTCCAAGCTGTTTTTGCGGTGCAGAAGAAGTTGATCCTGGCTTAAGCTGATCAGTTTTACTAGTACTAGAAACATGGACTAGCTGCTGGTGCTGTACTTGCGGTGCAGCAGAACTAGACCCTGGCTTAAGCTGGTCATTTTTACTATAAGCATCTTGAAGTTGCTGCTGCTTCTGTTGTTGTGGTGCAACAGAAATTGTACTTGGTTTAAGCTGATGATCAGCTTTATTAAATGGCAAAGAAGCAGCAGCAGCAGATGTGTTAATTTTGTCGATGGTTGTAGTATGAAAAGTGCCAAATGAACTCTGAGGGCATCCTTTACTAGCCAATAACATCACTGCTCTAGCTTTGTCAGCTGGAAAATCATCAAATACTATCACTTTACCATCATAGAACATAGTCAATTGTGCTGCCTTAGGCTCCTTTGGTCCCTCTTTGCTGTAAAAGGAAACCAACATAAATAAAACATGTAACAATAGTACCTCCTATTCACTAAACGTACGCAAGCAGTTACACTGTTTGACCAAGCTTCAAAAATCAAAAATATTTTTTTAAAGTATTTTTCTCAAAAATACTTTTAATGAGAAGTAGTTTATATTTGACTAATTAATTTGAACAATTCTTAACAGCAATTAGTGTTTAACCAATCTTTTAAAAAATACTTCTAAGTATATTTTTTCCACAATACTTTTCAAAAAAGTAATTTGGGATAGACTACCTTTTCTGGTTTTCTAAAACTGCTTCTGACTCTACTCAAAAAAAAATTTCTATTAAAAGCTTGATCAAACACTTCATTTTAAAAAAAAAAAAAAAAAAAATTTGCGTTGGAGAAAGCTTGACCAAACAAGCTATAACTATGCGAGAAAAAATTTACACAAATAACAATACGTAAGCCTGAAAAGTAAGCCGATTAAATGTTACAACAGGTAAAGATACAGAGACAAACCTCGTGCTGGGCTCATTTACGGCCACCTCCATATCTCTAGAAGACTCTGTTGCAGCACTCTGACGAACGGGATCTGTGGATTTTTGTTCTTGTTCTTTAGTTTCAATAGAGGGTTTTTCCATAATTGTCAATAAATCCATAGTTGCTGCTTCTGTAACATCACTTTTACCTGGAAAAAGAGCACAGTACAAGTGAGAACTTAGATCTCTTTGGGAGCAATATTTAATTCATTCCAAATTTGGACTTCATTTGCTCCTTCTAAAACATCTTAAATTCAACATTTTTTCCAATTAAAAAATACCAGATCCTCGTGGTACAAAGGTACAGTACCCCAAAAATAAAATACTCAATCCACATATTTCCAAATTTAGATGATTAGAATTACGCAGAGAAAAGAATTTTATATATGGAAACTCCATAAATGAACTAGATTATTTCAAATATTTTCAAGTAATTGGTGAAGATTATTACCTGAGATTTCAGATTTTCCAGCAATTCCGAGATTCAGATCTCTAATAGTAGCTTTTCCTTTAATTAACTGACTCAATAAATTACAAGTCTGCACGAAATTCGATCTCTCCGGCGCCTTACCGTGTCTTCTGCCGCCGTCAAAAGAATTTTTCGAATTTGACATCTTTTGAGAAACCCCAAAAGATTCTACAAATTTTGCAACTGAACAAGTTCTTCTGTTTATTCAGAAACTTTGAGCTAGAAAAGGAAAAATGAAGGCTCTACTTATTTCTGCTCTAAAAAGGAAATAAGAGGAGGAACATGTGAATGTAATGGTGTAGATGATAAGGCTGTAGGGTAGATAAAGGAAATTATTACACACTTAGTCGTCGTTTGGCTATAAAAATAGTGATGAATATTAGTAATACAAAAAATATTAATACAATCATTAATTATGCCGAATTTATTTCTTATCTATTGTTTTGTATAATGTATTAAAAGTTAAAACGCATCGCATCATTTTAAAGAAAATTGATTGTTTATAAAAATACCTTTTATATTCTTTAGCTTTAAAGGACTTTAAGGATAATTTTATCTACCATGCTAATCCATCCATTAATAGTAGGAGTAGAATACAATAACATACGTACTTTTATAAAACTTAGCAAAACTTTCTTGACATTTTTACATTCGAAAGGGTGATGAATTAAGAAAATATGAAAGACGGCTAGAGTATAGATCCATCAACTATTATACAACAACGTAAAAGAGACTAAGTAAATTAATTTAAAAAAAATATAAATCACACGAGTGAAAAGATATTAACCAAGTTGGGACTGAGACTCAACAATAAAGTCTACAGAAGATTGAATATTCAAAAAGATAAATCTAAATCATACGAAAGGAAACATATTCAATATATTGTAGTGTGTTACTCATAATTACTACAATACCTTGTGTCTTAGCTTGCTAATCCATCCATTAATAGTCTTGATATTGTTAATACCATGGTTTGCTATGCATTAATTATACATAAATAATACCAGATAAGGTGTATAACTAATATTTGTATTAATTATATATATATTAAAAAAAGTATACCAAATAAAATATTATTAATATATAAAATAATACATACATTATTTTCTCTGATGCACTCGACCAAACGACCTCTTAGCTATGTTGGTGTTACTGAAAAATCCATCGCCATCACACTTCATCTTGGATAGACTTTTCCAACTTTCAATTAAACACGTTTTAATTGTTTTGGAAAAATAATAAAATATTAAATAACAATATTTTATAGGAAGTGGAGGGAAAGGGAAAGGAAAAGACAAAGGACTGTGTAGAGTAGAGGAATTCAAAGTTAGTGGTCGGCAGTGGGGCCCAGAAGGTTAGAATTTAGAATTCCTATGGAAACACGTGCTTAAAATTCGACATTTCTGGATTCTACCAAATCTTATTATTACGGTAAAGCCCTTCTTCTTCTTGGATTTAGCACTTTCCCCCTTCATAGATAAGAACATTTACAATTTTAACCAATAGTTTGCATTTCACTTTTGCTTCTTCTTTGTTTTCGTTCAATAATTTTTTGAGGAAAATATGTTAGAAGGCGAGTTATGCTGGTATTATTTTTTACTGACTGTTTGACATGTTGTATTAATTTTAAAATTATTAATTTTATTGCTTGAGGAATCAGCCCTAGGAGGGACTCGCGTCTAATTAGCTAGTTGGTGAGGCAATAGCTTATCAAGGCGATGATCAGTAGCTGGTCCGAGAGGATGATCAGCCACATTAGGACCGAGACACGGCCCAGACTCCTACGGGAGGCAGCAGTGGAGAATTTTCCGCAATGGGCGAAAGCCTGATGGAGCAATGCCGCTTGGAGGTAGAAGGCCCACGGGTCGTGAACTTCTTTTCCCGGAGAAGAAGCAATGACGGTATCTGGTGAATAAGCATCGACTAACTCTGTGCCAGCAGCCGCGGGCTTTATCCTGGGATAATTTATTTTAGGATTATTATTTCATTCACTATCGGGTATAAGTTATCCCAGTATTATTTTTAATCTTTGAATTACTTATTCCAAAATTAGTAACCTAATAAAGGATAAGGTGATACTCAAATTTTATCCCAAAATTATCTTTGCTTATCCATCGTACCAAACAACCCTAAAGTATCTAGTCGATTAGAATTCATCTGAGTTCTTTTATAGTGTAGTTGATAGAGTTCTTTTAGATTTGAATTTTATGGATTAAAATTTATAATACTTTTATATTTTATTTAATTGGGTTTTAAAAATTATTATTTATACTTGTTTAATAAATATTTAACCAATATATAAAGTTTGAGCCAAAGTTATGAGTTCAAATCTAGCCTAATAAATTAAAATAATTTTATAATGCTTGTTTCGGTTTAAATGTATCTTGAAACAAAATTACTCTGATAAGAATTTGATTGATTAAGAAAAAAGTATAAATTTTAATAATTTATGTTCCAAGGTCTTTAAAAGTTAAGGACTCTAGCGCGCGCACTTAAAGACGGAAGAAGGGCATACTTAACTCTTTATGTGAGGAATGAAGAGTACTTCATTAGTATTTGAATAAAGTTTCCGTAATTAAGGTGTTTGTAATCTTTAAGGATAATATTATTAAGGGTAAAAAGAAAAAAAGATAATCAATTTTGTTTTGAACTTTTAAAGTGCCAAATAATTTGAGACAACTATTTTTAATAATCACGACTGATAATATGAGATGGTACGGGGGAGCGTTAGTTTATTTCGAAAGTGGAATAGATATTTTAATTTTTATCAAATGGAAGAGTTGAGAAAGGATAATATTTCACTGTCGAACTATGAAATCTGTTGAGTTGTCCCACATCGGTGGAATTTGAGGTCTCTGGTCTCCGTCTTGGGCAATTCTTATCTCATAAGCTAACTTTTGGGATTGAGTTAGGCCCAATGTCCATTTATCATGGTATCAGAGCCAGGCTCATCCCAATTATTATTACTGATATTGGGCCCTCATTTATGTTGTCCACGCTCCAGAGTGTAGGCCTGGGCGTGAGGGGGTGTGTTGAGTTGTCCTACATCGGTGGAATTTAAGATCTTTGGTCTCCTTATATGATCTTGGGCAATCCTCATATCATAAGCTAGCTTTTGAGGTTGAGTTAGGCCAATATTCATTTATAAAAATCAACCAAACTAATTAAAGTTTTATCTGTCTTTATCTTCGTGACGAAAATGAATTCAACAAGTCTTTTGTTTTATGTTTTTTTCTTTTTCGAAATAAAGAAAGCACGCGGAGAATATGGAGCATCAAGTGGGATAACGTTGAATCGAATTCCGGTCCCAACAAGAACGAGAAAAGGAAAAAGAAAGAATAGAATGGTAATTTTACTTTTAACGGCAAGAGTAAAATATAGATTACGTAAGTTTTCATGTTTCAAAATTAATTTTTTTTGATAAATGAATATTGGGCCTAACTCAATCCCAAAAGCTAGTTTATGAGATGAGGATCCACCGATGTGGGACAACTCAATACACCCCCTCACGTTCAAGCCTGCACTCTGAAGCGTGGACAACATAAATGGGGGCCCAACATCGGTAGCAATGATTGGGATGGGCCTAACTCAATCCCAAAAGCTAGCTTATGAGATGAGGATTGTCCAAGACCATATAAGGAGACCAAAGACCTCAAATCCCACCGATGTGGGACAACTCAACACACCCCCTCACGCCCAAGCCTGCACTCTGAAGCGTGAACAACATAAATGGGAGCCCAACATCGGTAGCAATGATTGAAATGGGCCTGACACTGATATGAGGATTGCCCAAGACCATATAAGAAGACCAAAGACCTCAAATCTCACTGATGTGGGACAACTCAACACTTTTAACACATACGAAAGTTACACTATTTGTATATAAACAATTCCAGTTCAAAAACTAATCAACTCAAGATTATATATAAACTACACTTAATATTAATAAGACAAACGAACAAGAAAAAGAAAGAGTAAATACCCTCTTCATTACGCTATTTGTGTAAAGATTTCAATTTCATTTTACCCCTTAAACTTTTGGACGGGAAAATCAATCTCTTTTACTTTTTGAATGGGACAATAAAACCCCTTAATTTTAAATTAACAGCCAAAATGAGATAAATCATTGCATGTCTTTTTTAATGTCGAAAAATAGCCCTCAATAATAATAAATTATAACATGTAGATTTTCAATAATTAAATAATTACGCAATAGTATGGTTAGAAATTAAAATCCAAATCTCTCGCTTTTTCCTTCTTTAGATTTTTCTTTTTGATGTTCAAAATCTCATTTCGCTTTATGAATCAAGACAATTTGAAGATTATAATAAAATATTCCATTAAGTAAAACGATGTTTTGAGAATCAAAAGAATTTTTTAAAGGATAGAGAAAAGAGATATTAAATTTAATTTTTATATAATACTATTACTTAATTTCCTTATTATTGAAAAAATAATTGTTATAATTCATAATTCAAATTTATTGAAGAATTAATGAGAAAGTGATGGCACAGTGACGGGGTACCACTTGCATAAGGGACCAAATTGTGATATGAATCTACGTGGGTGGGCGTTTGGACACAAGAATTGTGAAATTTCGTAAAGAATTGAAAAAATAAATAAAGTGAAAATTAGTATTTGAAAATTAGAGTCGTGTTAAGATATGAATACAATTTAGAGCTGTTTTTAAATTTTCGTGAGTGATTTAAAGTGAAAATTTTAAAACATAGCTTTTTAGAGTTTTAAATTTTTTGAAAAAATATCAAAATTCAACTTCAAGTGAAATTTAAAATTTCATGGTCAAACATTAGCTTATGAAAAAAGTAAAAGTTTTCCAAAAAAAAAAAAGTGAAAATATTCTTATGGCACATAGTAAATGGGTAATTCACGTTTCTTCTTCGACGCTCATTATTAGGGACATAAATGGTTCGGTTTGGCTGGTTATTTTGTAAAATTTATACCACACTATTTTTTTGGTTATTCTATTATGTATAATCAAAATTGAACTTTTCGAAACCGTCCCAATCATATCGGTTTCTCTTTGTTATCACTACGGTTCGGTTAATTTTCGGGATTTTTTAAAAAATATCATGTAAAAGTCACTAGCAGGAGTAGAAACAATAACATACGTACTTTTATAAGAATTAGCAAAACTTTCTTGACATTTTTACATTTGAAAGGGTGATGAATTAAGAAAATATGAAAGACGGCTAGAGTATAGATCCATCAACTATTCTACAACAGCGTAAAAAAAATTAAGCAAATTAATACAAAAAAAATATAAATCACACGAGTGGAAAGATATTAACCAAGTCGGAACTGAGACTCAAGAATAAAGTCTATAGAAGATTGAATATTCAAAAAGATAAATCTAAATCAAACGAAAGGAAACATATTTAATACATTGTAGTGTGCTACTCATAATTACTACAATACCTTGTGTCTTAGCTTGCTAGTGAATATGTTGAAAATAATTTAGTTTCAATATGGAGTAGCATAATAGGTTTGGGAATTAGGATTTTGAGTTTAATTACTTGTTGGCTTGTAACTATTTTAATAACTCCAAGACCAAGGAAAAGTTTAATGCTTTATTATTTTTAAAATTAATATATAATTATATTTTTTACATGTAAATTTATTCGGTACTGTTCGGTATTTTTCGGTTTGTTTTCATCTATATTTATATTATTATAGTGGGAAGCCCTAAACTTAAAAGTTGAATTACTAAATACCCCTATGAATTAATTAAGTATCTTTTAAATGAAAATGTATCACGCTTATTTGAAGGGTTGTAATGTTTTACATTAGTTACTAATAATCACAATAATTTCGAATTAACATTCCTATTTTGGTTTTGTTTTCCCACCGTTGCTACAAGCCTTCGACTATTCCTTTCACAAATCACATAGATATAATCCAAACGCGAAGAAGAAAGTAGTTCTAATATTCGAAGTGGTTGAGATTTTATCCAAAAAAAAAAAAAATCGACAAAAAGAATATTTATGTCCAATTTTGTTACGGTAATGGCACATAGGGGCTGATCTAGTTTTTGATCTATCACTTGTGTTAGTATTCTAACCAGTCCCTTTCCAATTGACTTGTAAGTCGCCTGGTTAGACTTGACAGAACTGTGACTGGTAGACTTGCTCATGCCATTAAGTTGCATTTGTAATTCCTGAACTTCATCTTGAAGTACATCTCTTTCGATTTCACAAACTTCAAGCTTAAGTTCCCAGTCTTTCTTTTCCCTATTGAGTCTCCTTAGTTCATTCATCATTTTTTGAGACTCTTTTAGGGTAAGGTCAAGAATATCCTGCAATTCATTACATCTATCACAGTTATAAGATCTTAACTCTCTTGTTTCACCTCGTGCCATGAAATAATTTTCAGTATCTTCTTTGCATTCATCATCTGATGCATCTTCATCGGTCCAGCAGCCCAAGTATCTGTTCATGTCATTTTTCAAAATGGTCATGAAGCACAGATGTGCTATTTCTTCGTGTTATGAACTGTCTTCATCACTCCAGCTTCCGAAATATTTGTTCTTGTTGAATCCTTTGGAGACCTTTCTGTTAAGATCTGGGCGTTCAGCTTGAACAAGCCCATATCTTCCACACTCATAATATTTTACATTATTCTCGTCTTGTTTATTGTATATCCTGGTTGTAGGATCTGTAGGATCTGGGCCTGGGTGGTGAGGGTCTATCAGCATATCAAATGGAATGTCTTCGGCTGCTGCAATCTTGGTAACCTGTAATCGGAGCTTGTCCACTGACTTCTTGGAGGCCTGGGACTTCCACATCTTTTTCACTTCCTTTCTCAGCTCCTCTATGACTGACCCATGCTGTACCAGACTGGCCATAATTGTGTTCTGGTTGTCCAAGAGCTTCTTTAAGGATTCTTCAACTGTAGGGGGAATCTGGGGTACCTGAATAGATGATAGTGCTGCAACCAGATCGGATATGTTAGACAACTTTACAGTAGCTACTTGCATTAGTTATTGAGGCTCGCCAGTGTCTGGGAGAAGTGGAGCAGAAGGCATAGGCACCTGGTTCAAAGCCGAGCTGGAAGGCACTGAGGCTGAAAGTGGAGGCATGGCAGCTGCACTGGTAGAAGGCTCTGCTGAAGTGGATGGCATATCGGCTGTCTTTGTAATCACCATCGATGGCTCATCAGACTGACCTACGGTGGTAGTCGGTTGACCCTTTCTCTTCGGGTTGTGGGCATGCGCCCGAACCTTCGTGTCAAAATCTCTAGGCTCTACCCGTGCATCCGTAAGGTACTCAGTGATGGTGTTGGGATACGGGTAGGAGGTATCAGCTTACCTGCCGACCAATGACATGTTGGTTGACATCACGACACCCACATTGATCGGGTATACGGCCATGATGGAGGCGACTAGAACTGCCCGCATGATAGGAAGGTTTGTTTCATTCTAGCATGGGTCTAGTCTGCTGCAGACAAAGGTCTGCCATCCCTTCGCCTCAAAGTTTAGAGTGTTCCGCTGAAAAGGAACCCCTAATGTGATCCATGGTGGTGGTGGCCCCAGAGCTGCAAGAATCTCAGCTAGCCATGGGCGAGTTGCGTCTCCTATTGGCAACTTCTCCAAATACTGTGCAGGCTTAATATCATCAAACCCCAAGTAGGTGTTCCATGTGTGCTGGTCAAACCGCACCTTCGGATTTCTCACTTTGGTCACTTTTGTCCCTTTCTTTATGTGCGGCACATTGGCGTAGAACTCCCGTACAAGATGCTTTTTTGCGTCCACTACGCTCTGGGAGAACCAACTCCACCCCTTCCACTTTCGGAACTGTCTCAAGACTGCCGGATTATATTATTCAAGTTCTTTTAATTGGAACTGTCACTCAAGAGTGAGCAACCTCACCGGCCGCCAACGACGGAAGCTAGTGAAGACAACCAGACTGACGAACCGGTCCTCCTAGACCTCTTTCTTCTTCGACCTCTCAAGGCTGGCAACTGTAGTATCTCCCCCTCGGCCATCATCTGGGATGTCATCAACTGTGGTGGCTGGTGCCTCAGGGACAGGTGATCAGAAGCTTGACTATCACTTTCCGAACCCTCAGAAGTGTTATGTGAATTGGAGGGCTCGTCCCGGAGTTGATTCCTTCTTGATGGCTTTGATTGAACAACCGTCATCTTTTGAACCGAGTTGCCCTCCGATGCTTCCCTAGACGGGGCATAAGAACTGGATTCGGAAGGCTTTGCATTTCTCTCTCGACTGGCTGTAGTCTTCTTTGAGATTATCTTTTGGAGGGCGAGGGGTAAATTACTCTTGCCTCAACCCCTGGAAGGTTCACCCCTACCCTTTGAAATGTCACCGCGGTCATGAGATCTAACCATTTTCTGTAAGGAGCAATAGCAGCAGTTAGTTGTGGTTCAATTTCAAACGGACAATATAACAGAGTGTAGAACATGAGTGCAGGGTGTGGAAGTGCGGCCGCATAATTATAAGTGCGGCCGCAGGCTGAGATGTGCAGAACGCACAATTTGAACTTGCGGCCGCGGTGTTGGAATTGTGAATTTGAAGTGTGGTCCGCACTTTTATCATTGCGGCCGCGCATTAGATATTCCAAAAGTGGCAACTCTCTGATGACAGAGATTACGCTGCTCAGCGGCCGCACTCACTTACTACGGCCGCGATGGGATTTCTGCGGACCGCAGAATTTCAAGTGCGACCGCAGATTCGGCCTTACTTACAGTATCCTAGTCTTATCTTCTGGGGACTGCACAATTTCTTGTGTGGCCGCAGATTTCAAACCAAAATCGATCAGACTCCTATACATATTAAAAGATTTAATTTTATGTCTATCAATGTAGGTTGAAATTTTAATGTTATATTAAAAAGCTAGGTATTATTTTATAAGGTCACTAGTTATACATATCATAAAAATTAAACTTTATATTATGTTATAAGTAATAATTTGATTATGTAAATGTTTTGATACTATCAATAAGAAATTAAACTCATATTAAAATGCATCCATTTGTCATTTTAATATAAGAAAAACTGTCCACATTTTGATTTAAACATATTTAATTCGATTTAATTTAACAACTGCTCTTTTTTCTTTTTCTTTTTTTAAACAACTGCTCATTAACTTTAAAAAAAGCAAAAAGTATCAAATGCATTAAACATCTTGAACCAATATTTAAATGTGTCAATTTACCATACATTTGTTGCCACTTGCTAAACTTGGAGACACTTCAAAGTGGCTTTATTCTTTAACTTATTACACCTTCATTTATTTTTACTTGTCCAAGAGTTATTTTGCGCACCTCTTAAGAAATAATAAATAAAGTGCATAATTTACCATTATATCATATTAATTGGTGTATAATATTAATGGATTTGGAATGAATAATTATGCTAAGGGTAAAATAGGAAAAATAAATTATTTTTCTCCTGATATGTGAAAGTGGACAAATAAAATTAAAAATTTATTTTTAGAATAGCGGACAAATAAAGGTGAACGGAGGAAGTAGATTATAGTTAGGGCTCTACCCGTCTTGGAGGCCTAAGCCTAAAAATCGCATCAAATTGCAAGTCAAATAATGATTTATAATTACTTTTTTTTAAAATAAAACCAAAATTTATGATCAAACGGGAGCTAAATCAATAGTTTCTTTGGTTTGATATAAAACTTTGGAAAACTGTGAATTAGGAAAAATAAAACGACAAAACCAAACCAATGAAATATACACCTACATATAATTACTTACAGGATCCTCACTTTTTGCTGGCATGGTTTTTTTCTTTTTTCTTGGTGGGTTTTTCTTTTTATTTAGTTGGAACACAAAACTACCAACTTTTCTCCATTAGAAATAATAATTTCTTTTAGAAATAATGCAATACTTTAATACAACAAATCAAATAAATAATAATAACATCGGGGTTTAGGGAGAGTAAAGTATATGTAGATGTTACCTCAACACTGGAGGGATAGAAAGGCTGTTTTCGGAAGACTCTCGGCTCAAAGACAATATATTCGTGACAACAGAGCCAAAAAAATAATATCAGTAATATAAGAGATAGCAAATAAATGAAAAAGCAATAATACAAATATCATGCAAAAGTGTGAAACACAACAAATAATATATGAGAAATTATTTTAAATATTTTTCGTCATATTCAGTTCTATTCTTATACCTCCTTCCAAACGACCCCGAGGAAATTAAGACCACGCAATTATTGCAAAAAGCAAAGTGGTAATTCACGTTTCTTCTTCGACGCTCAATGCTCATTGTCAATTGCTAAGAGACAGAATTGTCAATTCCTTTAATTCGTCTCACGCGAAGAGAAAGAAATCTTTACATATTAAAAAGATTTAAGTTATGTGTACCAATATTGTATAAATTTTAATATTATATTAAAAAGTTAGTTATTTTCACCGTTTTAATTTTTGTGTCTTAGTTTGATTACAATTTAAATTTTATGATTTTAAACTAGAAATATGTGTAGATATCAAGATATCTTTAAATGTTCTTAGTCGTGTCGTGTGGAATATTGGGATTAAGCAAATTACTAAATACAGAAAGAGCCATTTTTTTGAAAATAAATTAAAAAGAAAAGTGAAACACATAAATTGAAATAGAGAAAAATTTATTTTTATCAGGTCACTAGTGACACATATCATAAAATTTACTTGATATTAACTTATAAATAATTTGATTGTATAATATTTTGACACTATCATTAATTAAACTCATATTAAAATGCATCCATTTGTCATTTAATTTAAGAAAAACTGCAACTAATACTAAAAATATGTACGATTTGATTTAAACGTATTTAATTCTGTCTAACTTAACAACTGCTCATTGACTTTAACACAAAGCAAAAGTATCAAATAAATTAAACATCTTTAACCAATATTTAAACGTGTCAATTCCCCACATATTTGCTGCCAAACTTGGAGACACTTCAAAGGGGATTTATTCTCAAACTTATTAGATTAGAGTTAGGGACCTTTCTAGGAGGCCTAAATTGATTCATCACCAAAACTTTCTGCATTTGACTACACCGTTCAATTACGGTATTCAATGGCTTGCCAGTGGTCCCGTCCGGTCATGGATCGAGATTTTCTCCAATTTCGATTCTGTCCGATACCGGAGGACTCGTAAGACTGGACCAAACGGTCTTATCGGTCCAGTCCGCCGGTCCTATATAATGCAAGCCGGTCCGTGACCGGCACCGGCTACCGGTAGATCAGTTTTTCCGGTCCGGTCCAGTTGGTTTTTTTCTTTTTTCTAATTTGTCTTTCATTTAAAGTGACAGATAATTTTAAATTTTTGAAAATATAACAACAAAATATTACTAACTTTGTATATATATATATTTGAAATGTTTAGTTTGTTTCAGAGTTCAAACACACTTATAATATTTTTTCAAACTTTGAATTAGTTTCAAACATTAAAATTTGAATCAATTAGAAACTAGTAATTAATTATAGTATTTTTGCGCAAAAAATAAATTAAAAAAAAAAAGAAGACAAGAGTTGTGAACTTGTGATGGAATTTCAAGATTTGGAGCAATTTTATTGTAGTGATGGATAATTTTAAATTTTTGAAAATATAACAACAAAATATTACTAATTTTGTATATATATTTGAAATGTTTAGTTTGTTTCAAAGTTCAAACTTAGAATTAAAAAACTTGTAATATTTTTTCAAACTTTGAATTAGTTTCAAAGTTTAAAATTAGATTCAAACCTTGAAATTTGAATCAATTAGAAACTAGTAATTAATTGTAGTATTTTTGCGCAAAGAATAAATTTTAAAAAAAACAAAGAAGACAAGAGTTGTGAACTTGTGATGGGATTCCAAGATTTGGAGCAATTTTATTGTAGTGATGGATAATTTTAAGTTTTTGAAAATATAGCAACAAAATGTTACTAACTTTATATATATATTTGAAATGTTTAGTTTGTTCAAACTTATAATTAAAAAATTTGTAATATTTTTTCAAACTTTGAATTAGTTTCAAAGGTTAAAATTAGATTCAAACCTTGAAATTTGAATCAATTAGTAACTAGTAATTAATTATAGTATTTTTGCGCAAAGAATAATTTTTTTTTAAAAAAAATAAGAAGACAAGAGTTGTGAACTTGTGATGGAATTCCAAGATTTGGAGCAATTTATTCTAGTGTATTCTAATGTAAAAAAATTACATTCTTTTAAACATACTGGCTAATTTTTTTAAGATAGCCATAGGCTTTTCTTTAGGAAGCGGTTGTTGTTGTTCCCGTTCATCATCTTCGTCTTGTTCTACTTCATCTTCTTCTTCATTGCCTATTTGACTCCCTTCTTCACTTGTTTCGTCGCCCAAAATTAGATCAAGATACGCTTTGTCTTTTATCTGAGAAAGTTCTGGTATTCCAAAGTTTCTTCGCTCTGCTCTGATCCAATCCCTGAATAAAACTCCTACCTCCATTGCCTCTTCTCTCAACGAATGTCTGTGATCTCCAATTTGAAATCTTCCTTGGCTAAAAGCGCTCTCCGATGCAACTGATGAAGCTTGAATTCTTAATATATCCCGGGCTATTTTTGTAAATATTGAAAACTGCGATTCTTGACTCTTCAATAATCCAATAAATTATGAGTTCCAAAACTTGTAAGTTTCTTTGGATATTGAATTAAATATACTTGGAACTTGCTGTTTTCCTCCGCGTACTCGTCTTGTTCTGAAAGCAACTTTTGATCAAGTCCTCAAAAATTGCTCATCCCCGCATGCCTTTTTCCCATTTGAAAAGAACTTTCACCGGTTGACTGTATTGATGCAGTTGGTGTAGCAGTGTCTGCCCAAGCTCTATACTTTGCGAAAACAGCCACGGTATCTGAAAGAACTTTAGCACAAGCATCTTCTACACTTGGATATTTATTCGCAATTTTAACAGGTTTAATCTCTAAATTTGCATATATTTCTCTAACAAGTCGTTCAGTTAACTTAAGTTAAAAGCAGGATGCAACATAGAAGCAATGTAAAAAAGCTGAGGAATTAGGAAAAAATATTTTTAAAATTTTTCAATCATAGCCTCTACAGCCATTTTATATGATTCGTATTGCCTATATAATTTCAATAATTCAGATATTTCAGCTATATAATATAACATGGTAGAAGTAATTGGATAATATTGTCCGAAAAATTCTAAAGTAGCATAATAGAGTTTTTCTAAAAACTGAGGAGATGTTGAACAAGGTTCAAATTGTCCTCTTTAAGGTGATAAAGTTCCATAAAATACTTATTATACATTTGAGTAATAGGCTCTCTATATTCATAAGCGACAGTCAGTGCTTCATATAAAGTGTTCCATCTAGTACAAACTTCCTTTGGGACTCTCCTAATCGGCATTCCTAATTCTATACATTTTCTTTCTCATTCTCTTTTTCTTTCTTGATTTTTATTTCTAAATATAAAAGCAATAGCTACTTTCACCTTTTCCAATAATGTGGTTAAGAAAGTCAAGACCATCTTTTACTACTAAATTGTAAATATGACATGCACATCTAACATGAAAAAATTTCTCAAAAGGGGGTTCGAAATAGGTCTCAAGTTCCTAAGTGCTTCTGTATTTTTTGTAGCATTATCTGCTGTAATACTAAAAACTTTGTTAGTTAAACAATATGCACGACAAATTGTTGAAACTATTTTGGAAATATAATTACCCGTGTGTGTTTCATCAAGAACTTTATAAACAATAATACGTTTTTGAAATACCCAATCAGGATCTATCCAATGAACAGTAACTGTAATATAATCACAATTATTTGTAGAACGACCCATATCCGTAGTAAGGCATACTCTAGTGTCAAAGTTATCAAATAATATTATATAATCTCTATATTCGTTCTTATATTTAATAATATCATTTTTAACAGTAGTTCTTGGAAAACCTTTAAAAGAAGGATTATATGTAACCTGAATATAACGAACAAAACCAGTAGAAAAAGAAAAACTATAAGGTAAACCCTCTACCGCAACTAGTTTAGCTATATTTTCCCTATCCCTTTGTTTATCATAAGTAAGAATCCCTCCTATTGTTTGGTTAATTTTCGCTTGGATACCCGAGGATGCATCATGTGCTATTCCCCCATATTTGGTTCCTAAATAAATATCGCCCGCCCGCATTGACCATTCCTTAGGATGTTTATTTCTTAAGTGAGTCCTAATTTTACCCGTCCCACCTTCATTACCCCAGTTTTAAAAACCCACTCCATTCCCAACGACCACGTGCCCGCCCCCCATTACTAGTTCCAATTGAATCTCTTTGAGACATAATTATAGCAAATAAAAAAAATATATGACAAAAATATAATAAAAGAGAAAGAAGTAGGAACGACTAACCAAATATAACCGTATAATTGGGGTGAAATTGAAACTTGAACCTTCACTTGATAGCAACTCCAATTAAAACTTGATAAAGAATCAAAATGGTATAATTTATACAAATAGTCAAAGCAGCAAAATAACAATATTGTAGAGAATTTGAGAGAATTTGAGAGAATTGGATGATTTGTATAAAAAATGTGATGAAATAATGGGGTCTTTATAGGAAAATAGTTAGGGGTGGTTATGGGGTGAAAATGACCGTTTTTGGGCATTGGACAACAGTTATTAGCTCAATAGAGCCGTCGTCAATGGCTAGTTTTTTAAACTGCCAGCCTTTTTTTTTCTCCAAACCGTTCCGGTTCCGGCCCTTTTTTATACCGGTTTATCCTGTTTCAAAAGAACAAACTGTTCCGCTATCAGAACAGGCACTCCAAAATAATAAATGGTCCGATTTTCACCGGGCCGATTTTCGGTCTAAAACCGGTCCGGTCCAGTGTGAGCCGGACCGTTAGCCGCTCTTAGTATTAATATTAAAAAATGCACCAAATTGAAAATCAAACGAAATCAATATGTTCATTGGTTTGAGAATTAGAAATATCAAAAAAATCAAACCAAATCAAACCAAACTAATGAAGTATATACAAGGGTGGCTCAAGCACAAATGTGGCATAAAGTGAGAATCTAATGCGAGACCCAAATTTTTAAAAGAAAGTTTTGATATATATTTTTATTTGAAGTCTATTTTTCTAGCTTTTGAAGATGCAAAGTAATTAATAACTTTTTATAATCAGTTTCCTTTAATAATTCCTTTTCACTTGATAATATAGCCAATCCAGTTAATCTTTCTTGAAAAACTTCCTTTCTTTAAGGCAAATGTCATAGGAAAACCCTATTTTTGAACTAAAAATACTAAATATTATTTTTATAAATATTTATAAACCCATTATTTCTAAAAAACAGACCCCAATTTTGGGGCCTAAGGGCATCTCCAAGCCTATGCACCATTTTTTGCACCATTTTGGTGCATGCACCAAAATGGTGCAAATTAACTCCAACCCATTGTACCATTTTTTGCACCAAAAAAGAATATTCCTTTTATATTCTTCTCTCTCTCTCTTATATTATATTATTTTCTTTTACTTATCCATTCCATGTAATTCATAATATTTTGTTATAAATCATTTAACAAAAAATTATTTTATACCATAAAATTTTAAATAATATAGATTGTAATCAAACGTTATACGTTATACATATTAATGGATAATTTAAATAAAAGTGAAATCCTTGATAAAATATAATTAAATAAATACTATTACATTACGGTAGAATTTATTTTAATTTCTACATAAATATTCAACTTCCATGATTAGTACGTTGCTTCCATAAATGCTCTACTAATGCATTACGAAGTGCAAAATGAGCATCTTTGTTCTTAATTTTTTGTGTCGAGTTAAAAATAAGTAGGTATATTAGGAATCTAAAATTATAAATTAAAATTTATAATATGTTAAATTAAAAGTGTTATATAATAAAATAAAAAAAATTAATGAATAGCAATTGTGTAGATGATGAATAGGTATATTAGGAATGTAAATGTAACAATTAAAATTTATAATATGTTAAATTAAAAGTGTTATATAATAATAAAATAATAATATATATGGATGAATAGTAAAATGGTGCAATGAATAGTGTTGCACCAAATTTAGTGCAACACTATTCATGTACCAAAATGGTGCAAAATATAGTGCAAGATTGGAGCAACTTTGCACTATTTTTTGCACCAAAATAGCATTTGGGGCAAGAAATTGTGCAAGGTTGGAGATGGTCTAAGGCACAAGCCTTACTTGTGATAACGTTAGAGCTGGTCCAAAGTATACACCTATATATAATTACTTATAGGGTCCTCACTGTTTACTGGCATTATTTTTTTTTCTTGGTGGGTTTTTTCTCTTTATTTAGTTGGAACACAATCTTAATTTACACATTCGTCAAAATTAGTGTTTAAATTAATAATACCTATAATTATTTGTTAATATTAAATGTGTAGATGACTAAAAATAAATTACCCTTAGAACAACGGGTTAACTACAACAAGTTAAAAACCAGGATTTCAGTTATTGCAGTTATTGTCGGTTGAATGTCTGCACAAACTCAACGACAAAAACGGTTCTCCAATTGTTTGTTTCTAGAAATCTCATGTGGTCCTTTGCTCTCTGGCTCTTTTGCACCTTGCCACTTTCATCCCCTAAACTTGTAAAACAGGGGGAAAAAATAATACAAATAAAAACACAAAAACCAGAAATTAACCAAAGGAAGTAAAATTTTCTTCTTACCTCAGCTAACAAATGAAAATTCCCCAAATTTACTTGCAAAATTCACATTTTTCATATTTTATTGCCTTCGACTTGTCGTTTGCTTTTTCAAATTCTATCAAGATTTCCCTACTGAGAGGCCCAGGAATAGTATGGCCAATATTTTCCGTGTTATGATCAAAACATGCCTTTTTTGCATCGTTTTCTTGATCGATTACCCACTGCCTTCAAATTCGGTCACACATACTGAAGCCTTGTTGAAATTGAAGCAATCATTTACAAATGCAGAGTCTTTGGATTCTTGGAAATCCGGGACGGATCCGTGTGACAAAAATGATCGTTGGGTTGGTGTCATTTGTCAAAATCAAATTGTTAGGAGTGTTCTACTTGGAAGAATGAATTTATCAGGAAATATAGACGTTGATTCATTGTCACAACTTCCTGGTTTACGAACACTTAGTTTTCGTAGCAATTCGTTCTCTGGACCGATCCCTGAATTCAATCGAATGGGTGCTTTAAAAGGACTTTATTTGTCAGCAAATCAATTTTCTGGTGAAATTCCATCGAATTACTTCGACAAAATGCAGTCTTTAAAGAAGTTATGGCTTTCTGGCAATAAATTTACTGGTGAAATTCCATCATCAATATTACACCTGCATCATTTGATTGAGTTGCATATAGAGAATAACCAGTTTTCAGGTCCAATCCCAACGTTGAACCAGTCGACATTGTTATCACTCGATCTTTCGAATAATAATTTGAAAGGGGAAATTCCAGAGAGCTTATCAAGATTCAATGCAAGTTCCTTTAAGGGAAATGCTGAGCTTTGTGGAGAGAAATTAGGCAAAGCTTGTGATCAGGCCCCAAATAACAGCACAAATAATAAAAGTCATGGAAATTCGAACAAAAGCATCTCAATTTGGGTTATGATAGCGTCAATTGTACTGCTATTGATCATGATAGTAGGAATATACTTCATGTGTCGTAGGCAACAAAATCGTCGTGCTGCTATTGAAAGTTTTGAGGAGCCATCACTCGGGAGGAGAATTTCGAGTGATAGCAAGAAATCGTTTGAATTAAGTCGAAGGGGTAGCTCGATACGCAAAGGATCAATAAATAGGAAGCGCGTAGGCGATTTGACAATGGTGAATGATGATAAGGGTGAGTTTGGGTTAGCAGATTTGATGAAAGCTGCTGCAGAAGTGTTAGGAAATGGGCCATTGGGTTCTTCTTATAAGGCAATGATGGCAAATGGATTGACAGTGGTTGTAAAAAGGATTAAAGAAATGAACAAGATTGGAAAAGATGGTTTTGATGCAGAGGTTAGGCGTTTAGGAAGATTAAGAGATAAAAATATTCTAACACTTTTGGCTTATCATTATCGCAAGGACGAGAAGCTATTTGTGTATGAGTACATTCCTAAAGGCAGCTTGCTGTACCTACTGCACGGTAAAGTACCTTGCTCTATCTCTATTAAGTTATCTCTCCTAAACATTATCTGCACACATATACTTGTGTGCAATAAAAATCTATATGACTTGTTAAATGTCTCGCACAGATAGAGGGAATGAGCTGATATCTGCTATGGCAATCAGCGTCTCGTAAGCTAACTTTTTGAGATTCAGTTAGGCCCAATGTCCTTTTCCTTAACATGATATCAAAGACAAACTCATCCTACTCTTGGATAATTCTCATTTCATGAGCTAATTTTTGGAGTTGAATTAGACCCAGAGTGATCCTCGTTCTTGGTTTACCCAATATTGAGCCCCTATGATATGTTGTTCAAGCTCTGCATGTCCAATCCTGGTTGTAGGGACCATTAAACGTTCTGATTTCGTTGCAGAAATGGACTATTATCTCCTCATATTTCTTAGGATTACCCTCGTCTCGTGACCTGACTTTTAGCTTAGGTTGAATAAGACCGAAGATCCATTTCCGTAACAACATGAAGCCATGTGTACTTTATTTTTGTAGTTTGCTAAGGTCTTATCGAAAACAGCCTCTCGGGAAAGGCTGTATACACATTGTCCTCCCCAGACCCCATTTATAGATTATACTGAGATTGTTGTTGTTGTTGTTGCCCTGTGCATGACTATTATGTGATGTAAGTATTTCTTATATGGATTGTTGCATGCTTAACTATTGATCACAGGTGATCGAGGAATTCCCCATGCTGAGCTCACCTGGCCAGTGCGTTTAAAGATAGTACACGGAATAGCACAAGGATTAAGTTATCTTCACACTGAACTCTCTTCTTCTGATTTGCCTCATGGCGATCTGAAATCGAGCAATATACTTATAAACACAGACCACGAGCCAATACTCACAGGTTACGGATTCTACACCTTAATCAACAACGCACACGCAGCTCAAGCACTAATCGCATTCAAATCTCCAGAGGCAGTACAAAATCACCAAGTTACACCCAAATCCGACGTTTATTGCCTAGGAATTGTCATTCTCGAGATATTAACAGGGAAATTCCCGTCCCAATATCTGAATACCGGCAAAGGAGGGATTGATATAGTGCAATGGGTGAAATCCGCGATCGCTGAGGGAAGAGAAGCTGAATTATATGATCCGGATATAATAGCAAGTGCCAAAAATTCAACTAGTCAAATGAAAGAATTACTTCATATTGGTGCAGCTTGTGTAGAGAGTAATCCACAGCAAAGGATAAATATTACAGAAGTAATTAGGAGGATTGAAGAAATACAACGACAAACAATTCAGATAATGCCATCACTGAGAGATGGATGTGCGGAAATACCAGTGTCACAATCCCCTACAAGGAACACCTAATTGGGAATTTCGCGACTGGTAATTCAAGACGTGGTTAATGTTGCAGCTTCTCCTATGGTCGTTAGGCTAATGAAATTTTTTTTTTCTCTTTTTAAGGTTCGTTAATTAGTGATAGTAACTTTTTTAGATGCTCCAATATGTGTCATTTCATAACCAACCTCATAGAACAAGAAATGATGGGAGCAGCTGCATCCTGTGGAGAGATGAAAGAGCATGTGCTTGTTTTTTAGAAATGTCAATGAAATACAATTTCCTATTTCTATCATATTGTTGAGTAATTTCTGAAGTGCAAAATATAACTATGTTCTAATATGATACTGACGTTGAGGATTCATATAGCCGATCTAATTTGTTTGGGGTTCGAAGCCTTAGAGAGCCGCTGAACTCCAGACAAGCCGTTACGAAGTGCCATCAGCCCAGGTCAGGCGACCTGAAAGGACCAGACATAAACCACCTGCTAAGAAAACGGTAAATAAGACAAGCGATCAAGCTGGCAAGTCAGGGATAAGGATGGATTTTTCCAGGGCAGCCCTCCATTCCTGCTTTGAGGAGTAGATTGAAGGGCTTATCGCTTCTCCTACTGCTGCTCCGGGCCCCGTCCCACAACCGACCGATCTGCTTAAAGTGTAATAGTTATAATTGTCTGTTAGAGAAGTGCCGAACACCAAACCAGATAACTAGCTATTTTAAATGTATTTTAAATGTATATGAAGTTAACTGGTGTTTCCAGTGGACAATACTGCATAGATTTCTCTTTAGTTTTATTTTTCTTCCTCTTCCTCTTTAAATTTTGATTCCTGTTAAGTTATTTATTTTTCAAGGGGTAGTCAGCAATTGTCTTAACATTAAAACATAAATTCAAATTATACATTGGAAAGAGTAGATTTTTTATTTTAAGGTTAAAATAAAATTCAAAGTGTATATGTACGTTGGTTGACAGTGACTTCACTGATTATGATATTATATGTTACAGCTGGAGATGAAAGAACTAAAATGTCACACATCAAAGAAACTTCTAATCTGGCAAATAACAATTATAAATATGTTCGGCAAACTTTTAAAATTAGCTTATTTTGAAAGGTATTTTTTTCGCAAGTATTTTTCAAAAAAGTACTTTTGATGATAATAAGTCTGTGTTTGATTAATTAATTTGAAAAGTAATTTTAAGCAATAATTAATGTTTGACTAAACTTTTAAACTATTTTAAAGTATATTTTTCTCAAAAGTGCTTCTCAGAAAACTGCATTTAGAGAGAAACTATTTTTTTCTAATTCTTAAAGACTGCTTTTACTTATACTCAAAAGCACTTTTCTTTCCTTCTAAAGCGTGACCAAACACCTCAATTTTAAAAAAAAACACTTTTGGCCCCCAAAAATACTTAGGTTCTCCAGGGTCAGAAATGAAGTTAGTATTTAAGAAATAACCAGTTCCAGTTAAAATCATTAAGGATGATTAGCCGAGATCAAGAGACTGAAATACAATGCCACAAACCGACCACCATTATAAAACTAACAGATCTTTGTTTGTTCAGAACAGGAACAGAACAATTTTAGGAAACAGTTCGTGAAAAGACGAACACCACCCGATTCATGTTCATTTGACCTTTCTACGACCGATTTGTCCCTACGGGCAATTTTCCGGGATGGATCGGGCTCATCCCTGTTCGGTGCACGACTTTAGTAAAAAACCTAGAAATTGATATTTTTGAATTTTGACCACGAAATTGTACATGAAATTTGGATTAAATTATACATTTGAGTTCGTACTGTTTTTTAGAATTTGACGTTACGATTTCATCGAGTTTGGTGAAAGGCCTAGTTCGAATCGAAAATTTTGAACTCAAAGAAGAAGGCATCATTTCTTCTGTATGTGTGTTAGATTATGGCCCTAAAATGCTAAAACAATGAGGAACGGTCATAGCGGATTGGTAACCAATGTTCCTTAGGTCGTTTTACTATTGTACGATTAAATTTTAGGCAGGCAAATATACTATTAATATCCCACCTATTGTATTGGAAGAATTTGCATCTATAGATTAAAATTTGTTTGGTATTTTGTTATAAGATATCTTAATATGTGAATGTACATAGGAAACAGTAAAAAAGTGTAACAAGTTGTATCCAGAACCTGTCTGAATACAGAACCAAACAGGTTGGTTTTCAAAAACGTATGAGCTGTTTTTGGAGCTGAACACCACAACACTAGTATTTCTATATACACCTATCGGTGTATCCAGTTTGAGGGTATGGGTATGGATATGGGTTCACGTGAAATCATACTTTTTTTTTAAATCATGTATAATAATATTATATTTTTTAAAATTATTTAAATATATGTGTGTGCACTCATGCTCAAAGACTCTTATGGTGTAGTTATTATCGGGTGCACCTTTACAAATGATATTGGCAGTTCAAATCCCACTCCGAACGGTCTTCTTTTCAGTATGGAGTATAAATATATGTAAAAATTACTAAAATTTCAATTTGAACCTATAATTTCAAAACTACAATGGGTTCATTATAAGAGACAAAAGTTAAACCCGTCAAATATAAATTCTAGATGCATCTCTTTACAACAGTACACCCATCCTCTTGAAATCCCGGTCCGCCTCTGTATTCACCAATTTAGGATTTCAAAAATTGATCTATTAAACTTATATATTTTGAAGTTACTTACTACTACTATAATATTAGAACACACATTTTGAGATGACAGATTTTCGAGTTGTTAATTAGCTATTATTCTGCAGCACTCGTGTGATCCTGACTTGCTTTGCTAGATTGTTTGCCAGCTATGAAACAGCTTTTGTTGCACACATAATTTGGATCATTTAATGGAGGAAGAAAAGAAGCACAAAACAAGCTAGCTTAGCTAGATTTCTCCTTTTTTTTACACTTTCAAATGTATAGAAATAATATTGCTTGCATTTCACACATACAAAATTTGAATTCCAGCTTTCATTATTGTCTTCAGTGGCGGATCCAAGATTTTAAGGTCGTGGGTGCTTACTCAGTAGTCATATAAAAAAATTGGTTCATGCAAGAATCGATCCCTAACCACTTTATATTTGTGCACTCTATTCTCACCTCTTAACCAAAGCACTTAGAAGACTTTTTGTTTAATGGGTGCTTGCTAGTTCTTTATACCAGTAATCCTTGTATTTTCTATATAATTATACAGCGTTTGTGTCGGGGTTAATGGGTGCTTCAGCACCCGGCACGCTTAACTTAGATCTGCCCCTGATTGTCTCACTCAGTCATTCCATCATGCATACGTACGGTTCAAAATCAACGGCGGATTCAGAATTTTCATATTTAGTAACTTTAGTTTAAACTTTATATTTATTTTAAGAAATTATATATAAATTATTAATTTAGAACTCACTAATCTAAAATTAGTAGAATGTTGAATCAATAAGCTTCAAATCCTGGCTCAGCGCACCTCTATTGCAAACGTTATATAAATCAAAATATGACAAAAAATTCAACATGATATTGAAACAAACGAATATCTCGCATTTGAGTTCAATTGTCACCAATTATAAAAAAAAAAAGATTTCTATTTGTTTGAAATACTAGGTTATGTCAAACATGTTTACTTCACAGTTAAATTTATTACTGTTCAAATGAGATGATCACACACGTCAATGTTAATATGTTATATATGAATTTTATTGTCCGAAATTATTTAGTGAATGTATTGTTTTTATGTAGAAGAATTGTGTACGTGCAAGCATGCACGCACGTGAATGCCACACAGTACGTACGTAGATAAGTTGACTTCATTAATTTCTATCTTTCGTTTACTGATCTCATTAATTAATCTTTGGTGTTGCCTTTCTACGTGTCTTGCCTTGTATCGGTAACCAATTAGGTTAAAGATTTAAGTTAAAGCTCACTACTCTCTCCGCTTACTTTTACTTGTCACGTTTTGATTTTTTACTGTCTTTTGAAAAGTAATAAATGAAGTGTATAATTTACCATGATACTCATATTAATTTATTCATATTTTTTTATGATTTTGAGAAAATGATTTGAAATGAATAATTAATATTGTGAGTATAATAAGATAAAGGAAATTGTCTTTTCTTGATATGCGAAAATTGACGTGTAGAAGTAAAAATCTATTTTTAAAATAGTGAAAAGTAAAAGTGAACGCAGGGACTAATAGGAATGCATGCTTTACCCCTTCATTTACGCCTTTACTCTTCATAGTACTAAGGGGTAGTTTGGTAGGCTGTACTAAGTAAAATAATTCCTGTATAAAAATTTAATCCGTCCAATACAATATTTGGTTGCTCAATTCAATTTATGCATACCTAATACATGAATTACTTATACCTCATACGAGGGCTTAGCTAATACTAAGGAAACCACAAGGGATTACTAATCCCTGCATTAACTATACCAGAATAGGACCCTAAAATTACTAAACCGCCCCTCAAACCTTTTTCCTAAATTTCTTTATATACGGAAAGAAGAATATTTAAGGGTATAATTGTAAAAAAGATTTTGTACAGTTTTAAACCAAACACAAGCTTAGATTATACATTGCAAGCTAATTTTTAATACAATGAACCAAACACTTAATAAAAAATAATACTAGCACTATAATGCTTGCATTACTAATACCTATATTACTAATCCTTGCATTATTAATCATTGCATTATTAATCCTTGCATTACTTGTGTTCGTACCAAACGATACCTAATTGTACACAATGCACGCAACTTCAACTTGTTAATCTTTAAAATTAGTCATATATATCTAGCTCTATAGCTTTTTCAAAATAACACATTGAAGTACTAGCTGATTCGTGTATATTGTAGTCAACCAATTACTAGCTTTTCAAATTTTCAAAAGTTGGTCAACAAGAGTGTAATGTATGTTATCGGAACAACTTAATTATTATTCGTAAAATTTGAAAATTCTCAACTTAGTGACAATCTGATAAACTCAAAATTTTCTTTTTTGTTTCACTTTTTTCATCTTACATGCCCATTACTAAACTCTATCCATCATACAGAAGAAATAACGGTTTTGGAGCAACCGTAAAATTGTCATCGTGTAATATACTGGTCAAAAGTTCAAGTCGTGAAACAAATCAATAACCCTTGGTTCAGAATAGCTGCCTAGGGAGTACGACACTTCTAATAATTACCTTTCTATAGAGAAAAAATGACAAATAAAAATAAATGTCTAACCATACTAGTATGTTACTCTCTCCATGATCTTTTACATGTTTTCACACAAATTAAGAAATTCTATCTTTTAACGTTAATTAGTAATAAAATTGAACATATTAGTCTTTACTATCTCTTCACGTAAATACTCCTAATACATATTCCAACACTATTTAATATAAAGACAATGTTGCTGCAAACAGTCAAATCTGAACTGAACCTTGTCGCTCTTCTTTCTTTCCTCGCGAGCAGGAAGCACACCAGCAGCGTACGTTACGGAATGATGACTTCATGCTTAAATTTTAAATTTGAGATTTCTGCCCTTAAATAGATATTTTGAACCACAAAAAAAGATCGACGTGGACGGGGGAGGGGG
>MCJB01049352.1:279350-295573 GCA_002018475.1 Nicotiana obtusifolia
GGGGGGGGGGGGGGGGGGGGGGGGGAGTAGATAAGAAAAAGAAAATTAAGAAATTATGTTGAGCAAAGATTAGTTGGCGGTGAAATTAAGTTTAGTCTAAATTCAGACAAATTACCTTTTCACTGGACAAACAGAAACGATACTACAGTAATCTTGTCAATACTCTTAGCACTGTATTATTACCACTGCTAAAATTGATAAATTAATACGTACGGAGTATGCAAAATTCAATGCGCATCCATTTTTGATTCTTCAATCATCATTAATAGGTCTGCATCTTCTTCAGCAAAAGCTCGAATCCCTTTTTGTTTCTTTTTTCAGATTCTGAATTTCAAGAATTTAGAATCATCCATCCATGGAATCACCAGAAAAAAACGAAGCCGTTGCATTTGAGTCAGCTGAGAAGATAATTCTCCGGTGGGATTCAACGGTATCTGAAGAAGCTAGAGAGAAGATGATATTCAACGGCGATCGTCACGAGATCGATCGCTATTTACAAGCTGTTGATGAAATCCAACGGTCAATGGAGTCCACCACACTCTCCGTCTCCGACGACCACGATAAAGCTAACACAGCGATCCAGATCGCCATGGCGCGTCTCGAGGACGAGTTCCGCAACATACTCATCGCTCACACAAACGCAATCGAAGCCGAATCATTAACTGATCCAAGTCTTTCTGAAGAAGATTGCCGCGATACTCCACGCGCCGGCGACGATGATTCGTTCAGCAAAGAGCTGGAAAAACAAGAGAGTAGCACCAGCAGCAGTTACCGATCTACTAACAGCATCCGTGAAGTCGATCTCATGCCGTCAGAAGCAATATACGATCTCCGGTGTATCGCCGAGCGTATGATTTCAGCTGGATATCTCCGGGAGTGTATTCAGGTGTATGGCAGTGTACGCAAGTCTGCTGTGGACTCGAGCTTCCGGAAGCTTGGAATAGAGAAACTGAGCATAGGAGATATACAGAGACTTGACTGGGAGACTCTCGAAGCAAAGATTCGTAGATGGATACGAGCAGCAAAAGTATGCGTTCGCATACTTTTCGCTAGCGAGAAGAAGCTCTGTGAGCAAATCTTTGAAGGTTTGGGGACGGCGACGGATGATGCTTGCTTTATGGAGACTATTAAAGGTCCAGCTATTCAGCTGTTCAATTTTGCCGAAGCCATTAGCATTAGCAGGCGATCGCCTGAAAAGTTGTTTAAGATATTAGATCTTCATGATGCTTTATCGGATTTATTAACTGATATTGAAATTGTTTTCGAGTCAAAATCTTCAGAGTCAATTAGAGTTCAGTCAGTAGAGATATTGTCTAGGTTAGGGGAGGCTGCTAGAGGGATATTATCGGAATTTGAGAATGCAGTGCTTCGTGAACCTTCTAGGGTTCCTGTCCCCGGAGGGACAATTCATCCCTTAACTAGGTATGTCATGAACTATATAAGTTTAATCTCGGATTATAAGCAGACGATGGTTGAATTGATTGTTTCAAAGCCTTCAACGGGATCAAGGTATTCGAGTGATCCCAATACACCTGATATGGATTTTAGTGAGCTAGAAGGGCAAACCCCGTTGGCGCTTCATTTGATTTGGATTATTGTCATTTTGCAGTTCAATTTGGATGGCAAGTCTAAGCACTATAAGGATACCTCTTTGGCTCATTTGTTTATGATGAATAATGTCCATTATATTGTTGAGAAGATTAAAGGATCACTTGAGTTGAGGGAGATGATTGGGGATGATTACTTGAGAAAATTAACCGGGAAATTCAGGCAAGCTGCTGTCAATTACCAGAGAGCAACATGGGTGAGGGTTTTGCATTGTTTGAGAGACGAGGGATTACACGTGAGCGGGAGTTTTTCATCGGGGGTGTCCAAGAGTGCATTGAGAGAGCGGTTTAAGGCATTCAACGCCTTGTTTGAAGAGGTTCACAGGACTCAGTCCGTGTGGTTGATACCAGATACACAGCTCAAGGAGGAGCTGCAAATTTCCATATCTGAAAAGTTAATCCCAGCATATAGATCGTTTCTTGGAAGGTTCAGGAGCCATATAGAAAGTGGGAGGCATCCGGAAAATTATATAAAGTATTCTGTGGAGGACCTAGAGAATGCTGTCTTAGATTTCTTTGAGGGGTGCGCTGTGTCACAGCACTTGCGGAGAAGATCTCAGTGAAAGAATACAAGTTTCACCAGTTAGTTCTTTAGGACATTCTTTTGAATTTTTTCATGGAGTCATTCAGGGGCTGAGGTTCTGGCATTCTGTTGTTTCTTGAATTTGTGCATTCGTTTGTAGTATTCCAGTGTGATGGGCTGCTGAAAACTTCGGGAAGATCAGCTGTATCTATCAAGAAGGGTCAATGCCTCCAGCCTCTGGATGCTCTGCCCTGTAAGCATGTTGTTGTTGTATTTCTTCCATACTTTTAGATTTTATGTTAATTTGTCCATATCTGAATTCTTGTATTGGTTCACTTTCTTGAAATTTTTATCATAATCATGATTTTGTTAACTTGAGTCCAGAATTTAGTTTAGCCTCGATGACTTATACTCTGTTAGGGATATGTTCCTTAGGAGTGTCCTCTCCTAAGTCAATAATGTGATTGAATTTCCTATGAAGGCAAGAGCTTTGGCGGGTGACACAAAGATAAATAAACCACAGGTCTTAAGAATTCGAAGACTTGAAATTTAGCATATTTGCCTGCTTTCTTCTTATTGTTCGTAAATCTTTCTCTGTGACATGAAACTATTCTCCATGAATTCTCAATCAGGCACTGGAAATTCGTGGGGAATGACTAGTTGTCTCCTGTTTGATATATGACCGGCTGATTCCTTGGAGTGTTTATTTTTAGTTTGTACATATTTTATTTCTCAGCTAAGACGACTGGTGCAGTGGTGCTTAGTTAGCTGTCTTTGGTAAACTAATACTAATTAATTTTATTGACATGATTTTCTCAATTGTGGAATGCTGGAACTGGACATATATCGTGAATGCTGTTCTTATAAGCTAGTCACTGAACTCCCCCATGAAGATTAGATTATAAGAGGCATATTTTGGCTGTATTTGTTCTGTAAATACTCTTCAGCTGTTGCAGCACATCATCTGTGCTTGTTTCTATATATCATTATCTTACCTTTTCCAAAAAAAGAAACTGAACTCCCCCATTTGCTTCGCAGTCACAATAGAAGTGGCTAATTTGTGCTTACTAGCCATAAGGAGCATCTGGCTATTCCGGTAGTTCTAGTGCAGCAGATTCAAGCAATCCTTTTGCTTCTGCTCCAAATGTTTCATCTCTACGGGCCCTCTGTTGAAACTTTGAAGTCTATTGCACCTGAAAGCAGAACTTAGAAGGTGTACCTTCCTATGTTACAATCTTCCTGCTACCTCTTCACTCACCATGTACTCCTTTCTAATTATCAGTTTCCAGAATACAATGTTATTACATAAAGAAACTTGAACAAAGTCAAAGTTGCACCATCTTTTGTTGGAGATACAAGACATTTTCTGCCCTCTTCGAGTTAGTATGATTGTTAATACCTCGCATTTGGGGTTTAGCTATTCATAATTCATTGCACATGGTTGCCTGTTGGATCCAAATGGGATCTCGAATTCTGGTGTATTCTTGAATGTGGTAATCTGTGTCCAATGTAGAAATCTCCTCTATTCTTACCTAATGGCAGAACATGTAGGATATTTACTGATCAGGATGTTCAGTTTCAAATCTGTTCAAATATCATTTGTAGATTGATTACTACAACACCTGGATATCTGTTACCAGGATCCATGTATCTGTTGTTTCCACCTTAGCTGGTGTTGCCTCTTTAAAGTACTTTGTAAAATGGTTCTTCCCATTTATGATGAGTTCCAGTGCAAGATCCCTTAAACCAATAATTCTTGTGCCATGTTCATTCTTCTGTCTCAACAGCAAATAGGAACATTCAGTGTGGATGTTGCCTATTCTCTGAGTTGGATTTGAAAATGATAGACGACCTAATTGTATCTTTTTCAACCCAGGGAAACTGGATCTTTAATTTGGAAGTTCAACTAGTGTGATGCTTCATCTGCCATCTATCTGACCTATATTTGTCCTTTTCAATTCTCCTGGTCCTTATTTGTCAGTTTCGAAAAGAGCCTGTGTGTTCCATTATTGAATGAGCTCCAAAGGTCACAATGGACCCAAAGGGAAATTAAGTAAAACATATTCCCAACTAATTTGTCTCGCCTATAAAGATCTTTTTTCTTCCGTGGATTTCAAGAGATTGCAGGGTCCTTTGAGATAACTTCGTGATTTTAGATCTATCTCGTTCTCTTTTAACATCTTCATTTACCATGGTCTCACACCTATGAATTAAAGCAACAAGAGGTCAACACAGGACATAACTAAACCAACTCACATGATTGCGTGCTACTTGCACTTTCTGGCCAATGCGGTCGTCTTTTTAACTTGTTTAATCTTGTATGACCGCACATCCATTTTAACATCTACATTTCTGCGACACTCATCTTGTGGATGTGTTGAACTTTAGCCGTCCAACATTAACTAAATTATTGTATTACATGGTTGGTCTTATAACTATTCCTCTCAGTTCTTTCACGCTAAAACAAAATTGTTGCAAATGTTTAAAAAGAAAAGAGTCAAAAAATAAATAAATTTGTATCGATATCTGCTACTCCTGATGAGGTTTTGCATGACTACCTAAAATCAATAACGAATGCCACTAAAGAAAAATTATGCCAACTTTGGGCAGCAAAAACAAGTGCTAATATAAAGTGAAAAACTGAAGGTCAGTGGCGGATTCAGGATTTTAAGGTCGTGGGTGCTCACTCTCTGGCCATATAAAAAAAAATTGGTTCATGCAAGAATCGATCCCTAACCACTTCGTATTTGTGCACTCTATTCTCACCTCTTAACCAAAGCACCTAAAAAACTTGCTAGTTTTTTATATCAGTATTCCCTGTATTTTCTATATAATTATACAGAGTTTGTGTCGGAGTTAATGGGTGCTGAAGCACCCGGCATGGTTAACGTAAATCCGCCCCTGCTGAAGGCCATCCGCTGTGCATGAATTCGTGAGTACCTTGAGCCGTATTATGGAATCGTAGGGATACAACTGGGTTAGGGACTCCAATGAGAAACAATAGCTGATTTTTTGACATATCATTATGACGAAGTCATGTTACCAAGCAATAAAAGATGCAAAAACAGACTGTCAAGGCTCAATATCAACTAGCAAATTCCAAGTCAAAATCAACATCGAAGATCTATATTTTAGAATTGAATTGGACAATGACCAGGTCCTTGAATATGTCTGTTGATTTTTTAAACCAGGGACCCACTAGACGTCGACCGTAAATGAAATTTCCAAATTTATTGAAGCCATTTCTTCTGATAAAAGGGGAGAGCTTATGCAACTTAAGGATTTCATGATACAGGAGAACAAAAAAGGAAAGGGAGATCAAGAATGGAGTAACGTATGGGTGCTGGAGTATTGAAGTTATAAATGGTTGAGACAAATAAAGCCAATAAATATAAGAAGAGTGGCAAGAGAGATCAAGCCATTCTGTAATTAATTCTTCAATGATGTAACATTTTATAAGATAAACGAACATTACTTTTGAAAAACAACAATACAAATTTGTCTTACCTATTGCCTTCTCCTGATTAACCTTCGTACTTTTTATACAGACAACACGGACTACAAGATTCTAACAACAATTTACTCAATTCATGGCACCTCTCTTTATCATATTATAAAAAAATTTGTCTTGCTTTACTCTGTCTTGTCTTCTACCTCATCACCATTAGGTAACCCATCGTTACCCAGTGTTGGCCTCACTTCAGGTTGGCTTCTAACATCCTTTGGCAGAGGGGAGGGCTTTATGAGTGTCAATGTAACGTCCTTGTCGAACTCTTCACCATCATCAGAGTAGGCATATCTGTTATGTACGCGTATAAAATAAACCAATGAGATTATAACACCAGGAAAAACAAATATTTCCTGAATTAGGTCCCATTGTAAGGCCAACTTTTATCATAACAAAGACTCGCCCTTTTGATATTTTGAGGAAACAGAGAGATGACGTGCAATGGTTCGAACAGAATGATTTAGGATCTTTCAGTTTGAAAGTTTTCCAAGTACAGGAAACGATAACAAATGAAGGTCTGGATCCCATTTTCTGATTTCTAAGAAACCCAAAATAGTCAGTACCAACTAACAATCTACTTATTTGGCATGGATACCCTGTTCAAAGGCAGATATGATGAAATGACAGTGTAACAATAGTGCATCAAGAGCTTTTATCACAATTATTCTACTATCAGGCTGTGAGAACTCTGTAAAATGCATATACACGAATAATAAGGTGGAAGCAGGGTAATACCTCATGGAGTTTTGAGATGGTGCCCAAAGAGCGCAGATTATGCAAAGGAGAGAGAAAGATAGCACTTGCCAGAAGGCAGGAATAATCCAGGCATTTTGCCATCGCTCATTGTACACATCAGTGGACTTGAAGTATAGCTGCCAAAAGAAGGAAAAATGGTTAAGCTTTGTGCTATAATACAATAACAGGAAACAGTTGTGAAACTTAAGAAACCTATGTCTGATGTAGTCGGAAGAATATAAGACTGATCACACTCAGTTTCTAGTAGGTGTCCTTTCTCTTGAAGGTACCACATGGAGTGCCACAACCCAAGTCCAACTTAAATTGAGTTGAGGGAAATGGCAAACTGAAGACTCTATAGCTTGTTCAAGTTTCTTTCTTCACTAGCCAAAGAAGAATTCAGGGGAAAAATAAAATTTTCATTTATGATGCTTTGACACATTTACTTGGCCTAATTATGCTTGTGCTTTCCAAATTTATTGGAAATTTAGGTCCCCTCTCCAGAGGAATAAATTGCTCCCCAAATTTGGTGGATTAGACACGTTTCTCTGTTTGGTATTTCATAATTCTGCAAAAGTCATCCTGTTCACATCAAGCAGACCAGTTGACAATAGGGTCCTTAACCCCTTCCCTTTATTAAATCGAACTATTGGAAAAGATGATCCGAGTGTGCCAGCAGTGGGCTCTTTTCTGAAAGAACACAAGCTAGGAACGGGCAACAAAGATACTTGACAACAGAAACTAAATGAAAGAACCAGCCTCATCTTGTAGAAATTGAAAATTACCTCGTAGCACGTCCATCCAACAGATACAATAACAGCAACGACCAATGCATTTGTGAACTTCCGGTAAATGTCTAATTTGGCCAACAACCTTCTAGCCTGTCAGATCCCAAATCCGCAACCGAATTAGGACTAATGGAGCCTAAATTGGATGATAGTAATAATTGAATGACGTCATATCATGATCAACCCCAATCTCAAATGCTCCAAGATAATGAAAAGAAAAAGCCTTCCTTTATTGCAAGAATCAGCCGCAGACCAGCTTATCATTCACCATGCATACGTAGATACACAGTGAAGGGATCATAAGCAATCGACGAACCAAAACATGCAGCACTCAGCTAATTATTTTTCGTATTTTAATCAAATAAACCTACACCGACCAAAAAGTCACCAGCACATCTTTTTTAACAAACTTCATGATTGCAATAATATTTAACATGACGTAGAGCTACTTAGCTTAATAGCCATAAGTGTTTTAACATGAACCCATACGATGAGAATGTGAATTCCTATCACCTGTAGATCTCTGCTCATGCAATAAGACCAGAAGCAAGTAAGAAGTCCAGAAACAAAAGACTTCTCTAACCTAGCAATTGGCAAGCAAACGGAATCAAAGTATAAACAGAAGTCACCAATGTACCTGAAGCTTATTCAAAGTTGCTGACAGGGAGGTGAATATCCAAAGGATAAAGAAAGCATCCAAGAATGCCACAGGAAGTACGAAAAATATCCTTGCTTTTCC
The DNA here is from genome assembly GCA_002018475.1 of Nicotiana obtusifolia. Taxonomy (NCBI): domain Eukaryota; kingdom Viridiplantae; phylum Streptophyta; class Magnoliopsida; order Solanales; family Solanaceae; genus Nicotiana; species Nicotiana obtusifolia. The sequence goes on from MCJB01049352.1 coordinate 287,251, forward strand.
TGAGAAATCACTGACTGCACCAACATTTTCTACCAGTTCAAGCACTTCAGAAGCCAAAAAGAAAGTTCCTCCAAGCAAAAGGACCTTCGATGTGAGACCACCTAAAGTAGGTCTAACGACACCAAAGCCCATAGAGACCATCAGAATGACCAAACGTGAAACTGTGCGCTTTACTGTACCAAAGGTCACAGCCCATACAGTGGTACCAGTGGGCCTGACTCCAGTTTCATTGAATTCAGCATAGTCAAAGTACCAAAAGGCCATTTCAAGCATGCCCAATGTTATCACGAGTGTAATACAATTTTGTAAAGGAATAACTTCTCTCCAGAATCTTGCATACTGCGAAAACCAAAAGATCCCAAGTAACACGAATGCAAGAGACATGAACCCATAGAAGTTCATAAGGGGGGCCATTCTACCAGGTAGGTAACCAGTAGGATTCTTCCATATGGTTTTCCCTTCAACAGTAATATCCTTAAGGTATGGTTCACAGTGAATAAAATACACATTATACATCCCAGTTTGTGTAATGGGGATCGATCTTGACTGCAGTGCTACTTCAACCTCATCAGTGCTGAATGAGGCACTAAAAACTTTAGGCCATCCGAGATTATTAGCAGATGGGCGGTGAATAATTTTCCCTTGTGTACAAACTCCAAGTTTTGCAAGATCTGCTGTGCAACAAACAGCTCTTTGGCCACCGTAGGCTGAGCCCCCAATTGACTCTCGATCATCCACCTCAAAAACAATTGCATGAATTGGGTCTGAACTAAAGTTTGACAATTCTTTTGGCCTCCGAAATACAATCTTTTCAAACCTGTTGAAAATGAAAAAGTTCAGAAATTTACAGACTCCTGCGCACAAAACTGGATAGAAACATGAACCGTCATATTCATTTCCCAAGTCTGGCATGAATCATAAAATTCATAAAAGCAAAATAAAGCTCATTAGATGCCATTGAACATAATTTGGGAAAACACAAAAGTTAATGGATCAACAGAACTTTGGATCATCTATGCGAATCCTCTATATCATCTGGCTTCATTCGGCCCAAACTGAGTACGAACTACTTAATATAGCAAGACAGCGCAATTCACTTATCTTCTTTCATCCAACTACAGATTCCATTCATAAGCTGTGATTTAACAAGGATAATTCAACACTGATGGCTGAACAAGGTATGCTTTTAGCAGTTGAAATCCAAAGGAAATTATAGCTTTAATAATAGCAGTAGATTGTAAGCTTTTCTGATCGATATATTCGACATAGAGTGAATGTCACTACACCAATCCGAATTAAGCAGAACTTTACTTCTAAATACTTAGTAAAAAGGATAAATTGATTAAATTTGATCCTCGAAATTAAACAACAAATATTCATTCTGGAGTATAGAATTACCAATTTTCATACAGATCTGGATATATTGCATTCTGGAGAGAGTGATTACCGAATGAAAGAGTCAGAGGAAGGAGAATCAGTGAAGTTAGGAGTAGAGGCGTAAATGCCTTCGCTGCCGCCGTGAACAACAAATGCATTGCCTTTGCTCGCGAATTTCTCCCCATTGTAGTCATGCACTGAAGCTTCTGTCAAACGGAGCAAACATAACCACAGTAGGATTACTCCTGAAGCTCCAGCTGACTTCAACCACCGCATTTTGCCCAATTTGAGAGATCAACTCAGCTCAGCTCAGTATGGAAAGTAAGTGAGAGTAGATCTGCTGTTGCTAGAGGAAGTAGGAGGAATCGGAAGAGAGAGAGAGAGAAGAGAGAGAGAGAGAGAGAGAGAGATCTAGAATGGACCCACTAACGACTACGTATCACTCCCTCGTTCAAGTCAAAGAATCGTTTAACAAAGATTAATAATTTTGTTCAATTTTAGTCTTTTCAAAAATAATATTTACTATTTTTTCGATTCAATTTAATTGATTTTTTAGTATTGTCACATTTATTAATAATTTATATTTTTAATGTTAAATAATAATAAATTAATTATATTAACTTTAATTATTTTATTAAAAATATGATAAATACACCTGTAGTCTTTACTCCTCGCATAATTTTAGAAAAAAAAAGTTAATATCTTATTAATATCTGAAAAATCAAATATTATGGATCACAAAAAAAGATTAAAAAATTAATTAAATTTTCACATAAGATATTTAATACCAACTTTTTGATTATTATATACTATATTTTAGCTTAAGACGACAAGGAATTAAAGTCTTCTTTACTTTCTTTACTTCTTAAATAAAAATAACAACAATTACCTAATATATGAGTTATCACTTCTTTTACTTATTAAGTTTAATATATTATCATCATAAGTTTAATATATTATTATCATATACCAAATAAAATAAAAATATATAATAAAAACTTTAAAAACCCATTTTCCTTATCATACTTTAAAATTAATACTCTATAAGTAGCTTGATTGGAGGACAGATGACACCGATTTCTCAAATTTGTCACGTATTCCATTTTACTAGGTACATTTTAGTTTAAAAAATATAAAGTCGATGTCGGCGCTGTCAAGTTCAGAATGAGGACAACTCTTTAAGGGGTCGTTAGGTGGCGGACTAAATTATTCCGGAGATAAAATAATATCAAATTTGATGGGATAAGGTAAGATATTCAGAATTAAATATGGGACTAAGGGATCGTTAAGTACGAACACAAGTAATGCAAGGATTAGTAATGTAGGGATTAATAATGCAAGTATTAGTAATGCAGGGATTGTAATGCTGGAATTATTTTTTATCAAGTGTTTGGTTCATTGTATTAAAAATTAGCTATGCAATTTATAATCTAAACTTGTGTTTGGTTTAAAACTGTACAAAATCTTCTTTACAATTATACCCTTGAATATTCTTCTTTCTGTATATAAAGAAATTTAGAAAAAGGTTTTGAGGGGCAGTTTAGTAATTTTAGGGTCTTATCCAGGTATAGTTAATGCAGGTATTAATAATCCCTTAATTTCCTTGGTATTAACTAAACCCTCCTATGAAGTATAACTAATCCATGTATTAGGTATGCATAAATTAAATTGAACAACCAAATATTATATTGGACGGATTAAATTTTTATACAGAGATTATTTTACTTAGTACAGCCTACCAAACGACCCCTAAGTTTATACCATGTTTGATTAACGATATAATTTTATCCCGAGATAAATTTATACCAACTAAACATAATATAAATTTAGTACCATACTTTATTCCATCTTATCCCACGTAACAAACGACCCCTTAGTGTTGATTTAAGACTTAAGACGTGTATGTACCACAAAGTTGATCGTGCCAAAATGGTATAAACCACGAATTACCTAAAAATTACGAGTATTCAGATTTGAACAATGCTAAATTACAATAGCACACGCGATTAACAAAACTACATAGGAGTAATTGTTTTCTGAGAAGGTAAATGCCAATATGCCAATCTCACAACATGCATGTTCTAGTGGTCTACCATAAAAACTAAAGTTCCTCCAGACTACAATAAAAAAGCAAACGGAAGAACTCAAGATTTGTTTTACCATTTTTATGGTCAGCCATTTCCCATATCACCAGGTATAATACCAGCTCATGCCAGTAGATAAGGAGATTGGCAACCTTACTTCAAACATATAAACGGAAAATCCAATAATAGTGCAGCTGTTACAATGAACACTTTATGTAACAGAGAGCACAGTCCAGGAGAAAAGAGGAATCCCAGGAAACCACGCAGCAACCACGATAATATTTGCAGAAGGCATGGCATGATCCCAAGCAAAATCCAGCATAAGCAATAAGAAACCTCAATCCATATCAAGGAATTCCATCCTCTTTCTCATTGTGCCTTTAAGATCTGTAGCATCCCTTTCTGCTTTCTGTGCCTGACGAATATGTGATATATGCATTAGAAATAGTCTTACACTAACTAACAGCATCTTGTCTTATATACGACTAAATTGGTCATCCATCTATTAAGTCGGTTAGCCTCATCTTAACCATGATTTTGCACTTGAAAGAACAGATGTATAAAAATAGAAAGATGGAAATGTTAGTTTGAAATGATTATAAAAATATAGACACAAAGATATAAGTTATATACAACAAAGACACTATTAAGGAAGATTACTGGCTTTTCTTCAGCTTTATAATTTCTTTTTGTTGCAAAAAGGAAAAATAGTTAGCTACAAATAACATAAACCACTAAAAATAAAAAATAAAAAGGAAAAAATGGAGTTAACCCTCTTTTAATAAACAATTATGGAATGTCTTGACTTAGTGAATTACTCACTAATGATGGGACAAATGTGTGCAACTGTTGTTGGTTTAACAAATTGATTATAGAGTATAACAGAACCGGTGCTGATGCAACCGTATCAATATGTTTACCTCTGCCTCTCCCACACCCCACTGTTAAAAATTTGAATTTTCATCCCTAATTTCCAGAATTTCACAAAATACCTTCAATATTTGTTCTTCCAACTAAATCATCACCAATTTTCACATTTAGTCTTTTTTCCTATATAAAGTTGTCCCACACCCCAAACTTCACAAGTCATGTGCCTGACAAAAGTCTATTAAGCATCGCTAGTCATGAAACTAATAATAACAGGATCTTACCCTTCTTATTTCAGCTTCTGAAACACGTGTCATGTGGGGTGGAAGTTCCTCCTTATCTACGTCCTGACCAGTCATAACAGCATTTTATAAGCCAAAGGGTATAGGATTATGGGATAGCAAGAAGCTTTCTGTATTGACAGAGAAAACAAGACCTACCAGTTCACCAATTAACACAACATTTTCCCCACGTATAATATAAAGACCTAATGGGATATCACAATATAGATCACCAACAATAACACGGTCACATGCACCTTCAAGAACAGCATTAGCTACAAATAACAGATGAAATTTTTGTCAGCTGATTAACCACTGTCGTGAAATAGATAGCAATGACACAAGAAACCTACCAAATTGGTCAAAAGAACGAAGTGTTCCTAAAAGCTTCCGCCCATCTCGCAGCAGTACAAGAAGTTTCTCTGTGAAATGATATTAAGTCAACTCAGGAAAGCAAAACATAAAACTAATGAATCTATATACAGGTTTGGTTAATGCTATTAATATATGAGCACTTGCACTTATATACAAAAATTTGGCACCCCATTTATTTCTCTTATGAGCTGGCACCCCAAGTATTATAGCATTAACTCTTGCATTCCATCCATTAACTAATCGCTCAAGAGTCAAGAGTGAAATATAATAATCCTTCAGTTTTCACTTTACAGGAATATGCCTCAAAGACAGAATAAGTAGAGCATCATAGCTTCTTCTAGAAGTATATGGACCACACATATGATGTACCTGTACTAATCGTGGTTTCTACCATTCAAGCAGCCACGACGGGATGCAGGAATAGAAGAAAAAGGGTGTTGAAAATCATTTTTTTTATAAAAGTAGTGACTGGACCAACTACCACACACTTCGACTACTCCATTGGGCACCTATTAACCCCTCGCAAGTGCAGGTGTCAGGTAATCCTGTCCACCTCGGCTTAGGCAGATGGGAAGGAATCACCTACTACCTCTGTTTCAATTTAGATGACACACTTCCCTTAGTAGTGCGTTCCAAAAAGAACACATTTCCAGAATTGAAAATAATTCAACTTTAAACTCTTCATTTTACTCATTTTATCCTTAGAAGCTTTTATAACCACACCAATGTCATGCCCACACAAAGCTTTTACCTCTTAAGCTTTTAAGACCACGAATTTCAAAAGTCTTCTTTTTCTTTCTTACACTCCGTGTTGAGCAAATTACCTTAGCTAAATTAAAACAGAGGGAGTAGTATTTTTTGCCTTTGCTGAACCCTAGTCTCCATGGTTTCCACTCACTTCATTGACCACTAGGTCACACCTTTGGGTGTGAAAAGTCGTCTTTTTTATAAGGAAAAATCATATTGCAAACCACATATTTCCAAAAGTTGCACAAATGTCAAGAATACACTCAACAATCCTTACTAAGAAAGGCGTTTGTTGAGTAAGGCAGCAACTCAAACCCAAGCCCCTTGAATAATCGAGTGCTTGAGTGCAACTTCCCTTTATCTTCAGTCATCAAGGCTTTCATTGAGTTTTCAATACGGGGAGAAACACAAACCATTATATACTTTTTGTGGCCTTTGATGCAACAGTAGAGAAGACCTCTTCTACCTTAAAGAAAGAGATTCCTGAGTAACCCACTTCCCTCACAATATATCATCTTCTCAAGCATAGAAAAATCTGCACATTGGTCATTATAGAAAGTATACACAGGACATCGCCCATAAAGCACATCGACAAGTTAAGGCAATGTAGTTGAAGATGGCTTAGCAAAGCAAGTTTGCATGATGGAGACCTTTGGAGGCTTAAAAATCTATGGAGTACTCTGATCAGAGTTCACAAATAACCCCGCAATAACATAATTGAAACAGCAACGATATTTGTTCATTCAACATTAAAGATGAGCAAACCAGCTATACTCACCAGTGAAAATCTGGTGAAGTTTCTCATTGTGAACGCTCATCAATAACTTTATCAAAGAGTAACAATCAAATATTAAACAGCCTAAAAACCCAAGCAAGATCAGCAGCAAAATTTAGCAAGCACAAACAACAAGTACAAAACTTTAATAACATAAACAGCTTAATCGCGGCGGAATATAGAGCTGATAAAAAAAGGGGGGGGAAACTCACTGTCAAGATAGCTTGCAAGAGAAGTAGAGAGATAGATATCTTCTGGACTTGCCCAAGACATTGATGAACTTTACACCTTTAACTTTTACGGTATTCCAAAAACAACCGAAAAATTCTCAGATTTCAATTCAATTTGCATGGGCAGCTCGGATAGCCCACTAATATTTGCCTTAACAAACACTTCACTGCGAACACAAACAATTAAATCCTAATTCTATCAATAAACCAGGAACAAGAAAAACTCCAAAATCCTAAACCCAATAGGAGTTTGAAAAGAATGTACTTGTTGACTTTTGGTTGCTGAGATCTGCAGAAACCCTAACTTTGGCCTATCCCCAAATTAGGGGCAGAGGCACACTCAATTTGAAGTGTCATACGATCTGCGGCTCTTTCCGCTAGAATGAGCTTTTTTTATATTTAAAAATAATTTTCTCTCTGTCTTAAATTATGTGTCGATTACTAAAAATAATTATCTCAAATTATTTATAATTTTAAAAGTTCAAGACAAAAGTAATTAATTTTTTCTGATTTTATCCTTAATAATAATTATTCTTGAAAATGGAGATATCACATAAATAAAGTGTATATTTAATAAAGAGACATTATATTTGAAGATATAAATAAGAGTAAAATAGCCAAAAACCCCTCTAACTAATATTTTCTTAAAGGATGTGTAAAAAAAAATACAGACAGGTAATTTGAGTCGGAGTGAGTACCTTTATGCAATGACTTATAGCCACACAAGTGTCCCATTTTACACCACAAATTTAAAAATCTTTTCTTTTTCTTAAATTTCGTGCTTAATCAAATAAATTTACATAAATTGAAATATAGGGAGTATTATAATGCACTAGATTGTCAATTTGTCATCATATGTACTATAAGTAATACTTATTGACTTTCAAAAAAAATAGTATATGGGGGAAAAACTGATAACCTAATCAGGGGCGGATCTACGTTGACCGTGTCGGGCTGAAGCACCCATTAACCCCACAAACTCTTTATAATTATATAGAAAATACAAGGAATACTGGTATAAAGAATTAGGAAACACCCATTAAAGAAAAAGTCTTCTAGGTGCTTTGGTTAAGAGGTGAGAATAGAGTGCACGAATATGAAGTGGTTAGGGATCGATTCTTGCATGAATTAATTTTTTTTTATAGTCAGAAAGTGAGCACACACGACCTTAAAATCCTGAATCCGCCACTGAATCTAATTAGTTAGTGATGAATGATGATGTTTTCTTCTAATCCACTATGTTCAATTTGAAATAAGATAGGTACAGTAACATGTTTTTTCTTCGATGTATTCTAAGTTTCTAACCATTACTAGGCACTATAAACTATGAAAGCATGTATGATTCTAATTATAAAGAACTAGCTATGGGATATATTTGCGTCAAAATTAATCACTTGCACTATGTGATTTGGTCAACAAGAGATTTATTTCTGTATTAAAATTTAACACTAATTAGTATTAATGCAATTGATTTTCCTCTAGAAGGAAACTTATCCCCAAAAAGAGAACAATTCTCAAGATTTCCCTTGGCAATTGGCTTCAAAATTCAATATTAGCAACATTACATTGCATAGTATATATATATAT